>OX422207.1:241066885-241104385 GCA_949130495.1 Sambucus nigra
ACTACTTTGCTAAAATTCAAAACATTTCGGCGTCTCTACCAGGTAACACTCTCTAGTGATTGGTGCTCACCCAAGAGCAAATGACATGAAACTAATGCCCATTCGATTATCATAAATAGTTTCCATTCATAGGACTACATATCTCATGACTCCTTGATTTCTCGGGTCCATCGGACCATGAAAATTCACTGAAACTTGATACTAATGTCACATCACCCCTCACCTTGGGGGGGGGGGGGGGGGGTACGTTCCACTAAGTTCCAAATCATTCATCTAACCCATATCTCCCCATATGACCCTTCCATGAACCAAGGGTCACTCCAGGTGTACCACTAGGGAACACTCTCCTAGGCATTATACCATTTCACTAATCGTCACAACCAACACTTCATCGTATGCTTCCTCGGGTTCTAACAATTTACAATGTCCTCAAATCATCAACTTTCTCTTTACAATGAGAGGCCCTAACTGCCATGCCGACCAATTCATAAAGTTGCTAATTTAAGGCGAATGGATACTATGAGCAAACCATGTAGTCAAAAGCGTAAATGCCCATACACAGAACTTTTTGTAATAGCAAGGATATCTTAAATAAGGGTTCATCGATTTAAGGATCTTTATTAACCATGATAAGTATAACCGCACTCTACTGGGCCAAATCTCAACGTACCATAACATGGTACAAACTAGGGCTACCACAACTGTGGGAACACACTCCTCGATCACTAGAACCAAAAGGAACACAAAGAATCAGAAAGAATGAACAATAATTCCAAGAAGATCCCATCTGCATGCAAAGTACTATGTTTTACTAAAAATGAATTTACGCCACCCGCTTTAAAGTCTATAACTCTTATCAGATGTTCTCACTGTGTACTTCCCCAGCCAAACCCCCAGCTCGAGTCACCAACCGTGACGAATAGGATCATAACCATTCTTATTTGTAAGACAAAAGTAACATACGAACCTATTGTCCTCTGGGAAGTCAAACATTGGACTACCTTCCTTAGGGGTAAGGCCTCCCCTTACATCCTTGACATAAACGAACCACTCCAGTTGGCGAATGCCTAATGCCTTTGTCAATTCCAACCTTGTTCACCTCTCTATTGACGTCGCGACTAACCTAATTCACCTGGGTAATTATCGACATTATTATACCATGATCGTATCCCAAACATCTCCTTATAAAGTACCCCATTAACCGAAACATTCACCTTGTAATAACCTCTACCTACACAAGGTTGTCGCTGATCTTATCTCCTAGTTCTACCCAAACTGAATTTAGTTGAAGGACACCTCGATTTTCATTAGCATTATAAGGGTAGTAAGTACCATACAAAATATATATCTTAATCCGTACAAGTTTGTCAAGATGTGGAAAGAACTAGTCCCTTTCTTACGAGGTCTATTCTAACTTATGTCATCAACACATGTCGATACCTTAATCATGCTTCAATATCCCTCTTGGTTGATATCATCAATCTAAGTCTCGAATAAACTTCCTAGTAATCCTTGAAATCACTACACTACCTACACTAGTCATCCCATGACACCTAAGCATGATGCCCAATCATGACACATACTTTCAATTTTCTCTTAGAAGGTTACCTGGCCCATTTGTGCTAATTCAATGATAGTACTCGACACGTGCATTATTAGACTCTTTTTAAACTTTGAATAATAACTTGAGATCATTATATGACTCTCAACACTACCATTATAGGAAAATTGACACTCCATGATACCGAATTTGATTCATTCCCTAAGGACGCCAAGCATACCCCCAGCCAAAATCTATTAAAAATCGATAAAATCTCATCACATATGAATCTCTTACTGCAAGTACACTCCACAAATTTCTCAGCATCCACATTATGACCATAAAATCCTCGCAAAGACACTAGTCTACAAGACCTTAAGCATGGTGCACTTTAACTTTTGAACACCTCAAGGCATAACAATAAGTCAACTTCCTTATATCATACTCACACTAAAACTTCCTTGCATCTAACCATTACTTAGGCCGCTAAAATGTGCTATGGTATTTAGATAAACAATCTTATTTCCTTTTTATTTGAAACTTTGGCCTTGTCATAGCCCATGACCCTCGTTCCAAGGCCATATAAAGGTCCAAAAACCTTCTTCCAAATGACTCATGCCTTAAACCACTTATCAAATAGTGAGCTGACACTACTAAAGGTTCTGATAGAGTATAGGACTCCGTATAAAACATATAAGCTTCTATGTTTACATCACCAACACCACTAGTAATCCTATTCCTCAAAATTGCATCATATTTTCTAAAACCCTATCATGGTTGACTTTCGAGGTTTCACCCCTACACTACTTTGATCATCATTGTTACATACACAACACACATACCATAAATGGTCAATAAATCTCATCATAGATTGCGAGATATAGTTTTTGATCAATAAAAACTAAGGAATTTACCATAATAGTAGTACCCCTATCAATTACTACGAACTACACACCCTCAAGTAACAACCGATGCAGGTATACATGCCCACCGGATCCTCAAATACTTACGACATGATACTACCCCAAGGATTGAATTAACCTAATCACATCATCATTATTAACTACCCGAAAGTACCTAACCAAGGAGATCAATGCATTCTTATGATTAATCAGCATCTCTTTAGGCTTGACACTCTACTCGCCTAATCTCCACATTTGGTTTTTCAAATTTTATATCCCTAGCTCAATGAATTCCATCCTCCATTGTTAACACCTTACTAGGCCTCTCACATCATCAAGGGTTGAAAAAAAACACCTCATACTAAGACCATGGTGTCACCACTATTGGCTCGCACAGACACTTGCAAATTACAATTATATCTAAATCCAAAGCACGAAATATATTAACTTGGTTGCATGCCACTTAGCAATTAATTAACCATTATGCTAATCTCCTTGACTTCACTATCGAGAACACGAAACCGTCACTACCGACCTCATCACGTCACTCTCGAGAGGAACCTTGAACCTAAAGCTTTGATGCCATTTGTAATGCCCCGACCCAAATTTATGCGTTACCAGTGGTCAACCCATCCCGTCCTAAGCATTATTTGTGAAGTGGAATAGAACAACCTATATAACTCTGCTGGTCCAGTTTTATTTAATTAACGTTTCATTTGCTTAGCATGAAATTCCCACTTAAATCAAACTACGTGAAGGACCCATGAGAAGCATCCCCAGAATTCAATCATACAGAGCTACTAATAAAAAACAAAAAGAATACTTACCTGTACAATGCTCTCAAAATACAGAACCACACCTAACCTACCATAACAAATACGAGGGAATGAGCCGAATGCCCAGTGGAAAAGTAAAATAATGCAACATATAATCAAACAACATAAAAGATACTCTAACACGTTATGTCTACGTGCACGTAAAACTACATTGTGTGTGCGTGTGTGTGTGTGTGTGTATACTTAAATGCAAGATACCATTTTTATTCCAAAATTATTACATATTACGATTAATCCTCCTTAATATTATAAAAGGACCTTCCTTTACTTGGCCTGCCATTTATTTCTTGATTTAACACATCCAATTAAATACTTTAAACAAATACCCCTTGTTTAGCGAAAAGCATTTATGTCATAGAAATTACCCATTTGTTCATACCAAATCCACATTAGTATTTTCTTTGAAAATCACATTTCAACACACGCAAGCATTGTATTAGAAAATACTTATTTTTCTTTGAAAGCCTTTCATAAACACACTTTAGAATTAATTATGATTTAAATTTCTTTGGGTCTCTTAACTACCCATTTAATCACTTCATTATACCATTCCTTTAATTTTATGGACATTAATTAATTATCACATTAACTTGTCACGTTACCCTTTATCGGGACATTTATTAATTCATTCAGGTTAGGTTGTCTTTTCTCATATCCACCACACAACCCGTTTCTTGACATATTCTGCTTTTTATTATCATTTTCTTGAAATCTTCCAATATTCGCACACTTTAACGCGCTCCACACAGATGGTTATGCAACCATATGCTCTGGCTAGTGATATTAGGTCCTTCACCCCTAGGCTTCAGACACTCCTTAATTATCCCATTGTCCTTAGACTCCATATTAATGTGCTTTAATAGTTTACAAATGTCCACATTATTTCACTTTTTTTTACCGATCGAAGCCAAAACTCGGAGTTTTACCCCAACTTGTGTTGCACTTTAAAATCATCATTTCTTCTCCTTTATACACTTGCATTGATTTTATCCCAAAAATCACGTTCAATTAGGACCATTTGTATAGAACATTTTCCAACATTTTTATTTCATTAAAATGTTCCACTTTATGTAAAATTACCATTTTACCCATTTGTTTCCAAACTTGTATTTTTCTCCATTTTCATATGTGTCATTTCTCGAAACATCATCAAGTTACCCACACTAACTTCTTAAATGTCTTTAACTCATTAACACTTGTTTAACACTTTGGAGTAGCATATTTCTCAAGTTTGAAATCTCTTTATTTTATCACTTTCTCTCCCTAAGAAATCACTGAACATTTAGAAACTACTTTCTGAGAAAAAAATCATTTTCCTTTATTAATACATGTAGTCTTGAAACTATATGTTCATCACATTTTCAACACCTGGACACACACTTTAAGAACTTATTTTTATGCTCATTAGCAAAATACTACAAGTTTATACACATGAGCAGATGGATTTTAAGCCCCAAATTCCCATTAAATGGGTCTAACATATGGTTCATTCTAGAAATATCAAAATATTGTCAAAAACATGCTTTTTAAGCTAAAAGATAATTTTATTTTTCCAAAACTTGAGTAAATGTCTATTTATACAAAAATCCCAATTTTTATAATAAAGCTTCGAAAATATTTGTTCATAAAATGTCCCCAACAAGATAAACATTCCTTCACATTTTTATTCCATAAAAATGTCTAAACACCAAGTTTCCTTGAAATATATCATTTTGCTCAAAACCATTGAAACCTTTTGTAAACCCATTTTCACAAATCATAAGAAATATCATATCTAAATCATATATGCATCCTAGTTTTACAAACACTAACTACATGACCAACACTATGGAAAAATAGAGTTCTTAAACTAAAGAGTAGAGTTTTCCCTCCTCAAATGAAGCTTAAAAAATGGTATGATGAAGATAAAAGAAAATGGCAACCTCCCACCTCCTAAGGTGGCATTAGAGAGGTTGCCTTGCTCCACCAAGCTTTCCTCCATGGAAGATACAAGCAAAACCCCCCTTCTTAGCTCCATATTGCTTCCTTTTTTTTCTTGTTCTTCTTCTTCTTCTTCTCAAAGACCCCCTAACAATAACTCCAAATTCTGTAGCTTTTCTCAACAACGAAGGAAGTGGGCGTATATGCTTATATATGGTGGAATACTTGTAAAATATGGTGGTATAAGGTGGAGGGATGGTAGTGTAGGGTGGTAGGAGGTGGTGGGGAAGATTTCAAAGCTACAGAGAGAGGGGAAATATGATAAAATAAGCATCAAATGTGTCCAACCTTCTTTAAATAACCCAAAACCATTATGGGAAAAATCCCTAAAATGCCCCCAAACCCTATTCTCAATTTGATCTGCTGTTCTGAGAACACGACATGTATCTCCATCCAATTTACCATATTTTGACTGCATTTTCCAAACGTTAAAAATTGATTTCTAAACACCCCGTTCAAATTAAAATAGATCTCTTTCGAACGAAAAATCATAATTCGTTCGTACCAAATCTGCATTTCGTTCGAAGGAAGTCAATTTTCCTTAGGCAGATATTTCTTGTTAGAAGGTTGTTAGAAGACTCGTTCGAATGAGATTTGAATTTCATTTGAATGACTCCCAGTGTTGTTCCAACGACACAAACAATTTTTAAATTTGACTTTAAGAACAAAGGTTATCATATTAACCAATCTCGACCCACAATTCATCACACCATGTCCAAAGCCCAATTGGTTTATACCAAGTCACTAAATCGCTTGTGTACGGAGGAAGTCCTTGGTCGGGTGTTACAAGCCACATCGGCTTTCAATAGTGTATATTTTTTATCTTCTGGTAATTCAGTGTCAACCTTTTCATTGACTTGGTCATAATGTACGTTATCTTTATCCATAGGCTAGTGGTTTTGATGGTGGTGGACTCCATAAGCATCATTAATTAGGTCGGTCAAAGGACGTTGTGTTAGCGAATCATTCACCACTTCCACCCAGCGGGGTTCCATTACACTGTCAGTTATCAATAATTCCTCCAGTACATATGATGCATTTCCCCCATGGAATGTACATATCTTATAGTCTTGCGGCATATCCCACTTTAGTAAATTTAACTCAACGTCTTTTAAAGACTTAAAATTTTTCGTTCATACAACAGGTGCACGGGCATAGAATCTTATCACTGTTAATGTTTCTATCTGCACATTTGACGAATTCACGATCACCCTGTACATGATTATCATAGACTCTATTACTCTCTCCCATTTACTATTTGTATTGTGAGAAACCCATTAAATAGTCTTTAGAATTCAGGCCACATATATAAATAGGTTGAATCGAAGGTCACGTTGCATACAAGAACTCTCAAATTATAATTAAAGTAAATTCATTTGACTTAAGAAAATTCATTCAATTTCATTCATTCCTGGCATTCAATAAACAAGAAATAAAAGCAAACAAATTAAGATGTCATTAAATTCCAAAAAGTTAAAATTAAAATAACTCATGATGTCAATAGATGTTCCACATAATTAAAACGTTACAAATTTGTTCCCAAATAAAACATTGTTCATCGCCTAATCTTGACTAACAGATAAACGTGATAAATAATATAATAATTTTAATATGATTTTAACATAGGCCCTTCACCAGATTCAGCATGCACATCCTCCTCTCCACAACTCTGGCATATTTTATTAACTAATAGCTAAGCCTCACACAACTCCAAAGGTACACCGGGGACATGTATTATGACATTCATGGCGAGAGTGCGCTATTCACTAATGGAGGAAACTTATTTAATTATATGTCTATCCCATAAACAAAATTTAATTCTTATTAACCCTAAAATATGAAACTATGTGATTCAAATCAATCATGTAAAGAAAACAAAATCTCAGGAAAAATCCCAAAGGGAAAAACCCTTTTATTTCACTATAGTTTACAAATCGTAACTTGCAAATATAATAGAGAAATACAGTCTAACGAATCTCCTGCAAGTGATCTACGTCTACTTCAGTACTGAATTCCTACAAGAACCCATAAAGATCACAGTCGTCAGTAATGATTCTCGCAAGAATCATAAGAGCAGCAATAGAGGCGCCTTCTTTATAAGGTAAGCAGTGAAGACTACTTCTTCACACGAGTAACTTCAATATATAATTATATAGGGTTCCAAAGATGATTCATAAAAGTATAAAGAAGATAATGTATGAATAAAAATAAGTTTTGCTCTTTAAAAAGTGAAGACTTTTTGCAGTATGTCGGCAATTTTCATAAATCAAAAGTCTTAACAAAAAAACTATCAAAAATAGGTATTTATAGGTGGACAAAAAAATTGAGGCGATGAGAAGCTGACCTCGTTTTGATGACATGATGATGTCGTTTGAACGACTCAGCCTCTGCTTCAAACGAGATGTAAAATACAAAGACAGTAAACCCTTGTTTGATAAATGCTTCTAATGACCTTCTAACGAGGTTCAGATCGTTATAACGAGATGGCAATCTCGTTTGAACAAAACTTTCAAAAATGAAAAATATTTTTAAGATAAAAAACTGCTTGAAAATTTTCCTCATTTTGTAAAAAATCAGTTTATAAAGATTTCCTAATACTTTGTAAAAAATCGATGAAATCCAAAGCAATAACCATACCAATATTACGTGAAGTCATGGAGCATGTTGAAGAATCTTGATAATAGATTCCTTCTTCTTGAACGTGTGAACGTGAAGTGCCATGACGAAAGTAACGGGATATGACATACTCAATATAAACTAGATTCTATGATACTAAGGGCCATGATAGAAAATTTGTCCGTATAAATCTCTCCCTATGACTATTCCGGTACAAAATAAAAAATGAATTATGCAACAATCACAATCCTATACAAATACAATACCCCTCCAGAAACCCACAAGTGGAAAGATGTTAAACTTCTATAAGTCTTCAAAATATTCAAATTCGCATTCTCTTTCTTTCTCTTGATCTTATTTTTAGGAGATTTGTCAAATGTGCACTTTTGATATGCTCATCAAAATGCACCTACACAAAATAGACAAAGAAATATAACTTGTGACATATCGAGATTGAAATAAGATAAAACTCATAAACGTGTAATCAACTCTCCCATGTAGGATCCAAAGAAGGATGCCAATATCTCGGCGACTATTTATGGAATGTTTATGTTCATTAGTATGAATGAAAGAGTGTGCATAGACCCTAAGGAGGTAATATAGCATTATGATATAGCAGGTAGTAATACCCTCATCTTCATGCATAAGGTTGGCGATTTTACTGTTTCATTTGATAATGGGTTGACACACTAGGCCAGGATTCTTTCCTGTGTTAAGGACTCTGTCGACTAGTAGTGAGTAAACTTATCCTTATTGTTAGTTGCATGTAATGTGTGGGTTTGTAGGGAGTGAGATGAGGATTATAGTCAATATGTGTAAATTCCTTAAATTTTGGACATGATGTTTAGATTATTCATTGCACTATAGTTGCTTTTTGCTTATTTTTAGTAGTTAGGAATTATTACTCGGTGGTTATCTGAGTACGATACGATCTTGGCTCAGTTTTGGTATGGGTTATGTTGGGCATTGATGCATCATGGTAACTGAGGTTACTTTCCAAATGATCATTCATGTAGGGTTACATGAGCACCCTTGTGTACGTATGATTGCACGGGTATTTTCATTTCTTTGTCACATATTTATTTGAATATTTTGGGTTGAGTGGCCCATTGTATATGAACTGGTAGGGCATAGCATGCAACTAAGTTTATTGGTACATGGTTTTATAATTCAAAGGCTAGTTAAAAAATATTAAAGGATTTTGACCCAAGGCGATGAAAGATACTAACGAGGATTCCTTTTAGGCCTGTTGCCATAGAAGGAGCAGATGGAACAAGCGAATTACCTTCATTTTTTAAACTGGACTCAGGTCCAGTCATCATGCTTTGAACAAGAATATATAAGAGTGAGAAAGACAATTAGAAACACGTTCCCACAAACGGTGACAATCTATTGATATAAAAAACTAGTATTGATCTAATTTTTATGATCACTGATAAAATGTATAAGTGAAATTGTCAATAAAAAGACAGAAAGTAAGAGAGTTTTTAAAGTGGTTCGGCTATGTCAGAAAGACTCCATCCACTGTTCTTGTATTAATTTCAAATACTATAGAAAACTAGGTATCTTTCCCTAGAATCAGTTCCGCCCTTGCCCTTGATGAAAGGGATACAATGTATTTATACTGCTCCGGAGGTCAAGGGTTGGAATGTAAATGGATGCAATGCTTTTATATAATTAAGCATTTACATCCTTACATAATAAATGTGACGATTGGTTGTATAACCATGTGTAGTATGACCCTTGGTATACTGAAGCTTCGTTGTCTTGTTGGACGACATTATTTGTTAGGCTATTATCAGCTGACTAGGATTAAGGCCACATAAGAGGACAAGTGTTCATTTCTGATAAGTCCACGTAAGTAGATAATTTTTGGCATCAACACCTCTATTTGTTGGTTATTATTTTGGCTCATCACTAGGGACTAGAAATGTCAAAGATAAGGGGTGTGATTAGTCGCGAATATTATATATTATCTCCCGTTATTTATGCATTCATGCATAATTGTGGACATTAATTCTTGTGTTTGAGATCTTATACTGTATAAACCTTTTTCTAATTATATATATGCTTTTCAAGATCCATTTAAGCTTTTGTAGGTATTGGAATGCTAAACCGTGCAATTGTGAACTTTTCGAGAAAGTTTTAATGCTTTAAGCAATTTCATGGGCAATTTAGTTTTTTTTTTGCATTTGTGCTTTATGCCCAATCCCTCATATGAGTGTATCTCTCTTAGTTATCTTTGCATATCAACTGATGATGTGATAATCCAGTTCTTAATGATCTATTTATAACCATTTTCATGAAGTACTTTTGTGATTTAACTAAAAGAGATTTTTGTGCTTAAAAAAGAGTCGCGGTCGATCGGGATTAGACCTACGGTCGATCAATAATATTAGTTTTACCTTCGATTTGAGGCAGTAAGTTCTCTTCAAAACCCACGGTCGATCGACACTAATATCGCGGTCGATCGAGCCCTTCAATTATCTGGTTCCTTATTTTGGTTTTGGATTTTAGTTTTTTGGTTTTAAATCCACTTGATATAAGTAGCAAGAGGATTTTCTTTGTTAAGGAGGTTGTTTTGATCTTGTTTAGAGAAACAAGATAAGATTTGACAATTTTTGGCTCTATTCTCTCCCCTAGGGTTTATTGCATTTCTTTGCTTCTCTCTCTTAATTTACTTCATTGTAAGTTAAATAAAACTTAGCTTTATTGTATTATGTTAGTAATTACTCCTCTCTTATTCACTAATATAGTTTTTGTGTATTAAATCCTTTCTTTTACTTGCTTTTCTCCCTTTTAATTAATCCCACTTTGTGTGTATGTATTTTTATTGTTATGACTAGCTAGTTTCCTTAGGTTGGGATCATAAACCCGCCTTAGATGATTGCACTTCATGATAGGTTTGGAGTTTGAATCCAATAAATGGGTGTATGTGTTGATATTGAATTTTTCTAGGATTCTAACTTCTCTTATCACGTAAGAGTTGTATTTAAGACTTTACTCCAACATTAACACATTTGTTCGATAACATGTTGAAACCTTAATTTCGAATTGTACGGGTGACATATTTCATGCGGGATTGTTGAGAACAATTTTTTAACCACAATACCTTTCATATGGGATTGTCGAGATTTGATTGTGATTCAATCATAAGAACCGTTTAGGTTGTGATAGTCAGAGGTGGGGAAATGCTCCTCGATGTTTTGTTAAACTCACTTGATTATCCATACTATAAATCTTGCTTACTTCAATAGCCTTTAGATAAGTGTTACCCTCAATTGTGGTTCACCTTTGCTCGTTACATCTTTTAGAACCTTAACAATCTTTTTTTTATCTCTTGTTTATTAAGTTTTAACTAAAATAATTTCTACGTTTCTTAATATAATTACCTGCGAAAATCGACTCCGTCTTACTTGGTTTATTTTACACTTCCGATTAGCATGCACTTGCTCTATACAACATTTTAGGCGAGTCAATAATTCATCAAAGGTATAACTAATTATAAAGTTATTATTTTTATACGTATGAAATATCCAAACATGTGAAACTATGCTACAATATCAAATTAGAATAACAACATGCGATTATACCCTTATATATATATATGTGTGTGTGTGTGTGTGTGTGTTGGGTGTGTCTTTTTATGTGTTTGTGGGTGTGGGTGTGTTTTCCTATGTCTGTGTGTGTAAGTATGTAAGTATATATATATATATATGTATATATAAAGAAATAGAGTTTTACTATGAGTGGAGAGAGGGAGTGAGCGTCGGTGAGAGAGAGTGTGAGTAGTAAGAGAGATAATCATAAGAGAGAGAGAGATGTAGGTGAAATGAAATAAAATCGTAAGGGGTTTTATTTATACTAGATACTGGGTCACAGATTTGGACCGTGACTCCTACTATAATCATTAATTTTGTCACGGTTCCCCTTGTATGGTCATGATTCCCAATTGTGGCCTATTTTTTCACCCACACCTAGTTACGGCCCAAAATCGTGACCATAGATATGTGATCATCTTGAATTAAAAAGATGTTAAATTTGGGATCATGGTTTGGTCACGATTCTCAGTCTTGACCATGTTTCATTAGTATTTGTCACAGTTTGGTCACAATGCTGAACCAAGACCCTCAGCTTGACTAAATTGGCACTAAAATTTCCACCATCTGAGTTATTGTTGGGCTATGGTCTAGATCTATGACCATGGTGTTCAAGGTCTAGAACCATGAAAAATTTCCTATTTAGGTCACCTTTTTTGATAGTCATAACCTTGGTCACAATATTTTTACTATAGTCACAGATTTGGGTTGTGACCTCCTTAGTTACCGATTTGGACCTGACCAACCTTCCATCAACTTTCTCGGTATATGATATCGTGTAAATGAACACAAGATAAGCAACACCAAATTTAATTAACAAAAATAGAATAAATTTATTTAAATTAATTAATGTACCACATACAAAATTAATCAAACACCAAATAAAAAATCTAACATGCAATAAATAAATAAATCTAACAGTTACACTAACACATATATGAAAATAAATTAAATTTAAAATGATCTTAATTCACGGGGTATGACATTTTCCCTCCCCTAACAAATGAATTCCATCCTCAAAATTTGATCTATGCCCGACTCGAAAAGTTTTGAATACTTATCTCGTATCCCACTCTCCCACGTAAACTCTTCCTCATTGTGACAACTTCACTGGACACATAATAAATGAATGAATTTAGAAGCCATATGCTAATACCAACGATCTATGATTCAAAACGGTATCACCACACAACTATAATTAGATTATATCTCAATCTTGCTGATGATGCTGGAAACAGCACCAACAGATGAGGTTTTGATCAGCTCAAGCTTGTGAAAACAATGGCAACACATAGTAGAAGAATGAGGTTCTAAGAAGAGGATGGATACTTGTATGTAAATGGTTTAGCCAATCTGGCCTACGTCCACTATGAGGGCCATAAATACAATCTCTAAGGCTTCCTCTCTCTTCTTTGTAAACTGATAGAGTTTTATCTAGGGTTGCAATTATGGATCCTTTTACAAGGTAGAGGATGACCCCTATATATAGTGCTTAGGTGGTGTAATGTACCCCCCAATCCTGCAATGAGCATGTGCGTGAGAATCAAACCAGTCTGAGTATGACACCTCGTTGATCTTATATAGATAATGATGACCTCAATATTCCCTCTCGTGGGGGGAATGATTTGGTTATAAATGATTTTTCCACGCATTCCAAACCTTGCATGTGCTTGTAAATGATCGACCGTGTCCTTAACTGGTGCAACCTCGGCCTAGTCAAGTACGAGGTTGGTGGAGTCATATGTAGTTACTTTGGATTGTCTAACCGTGAGAACCTCGTCCAGGAGGGCTGGCCGAGATTAGATAGAAGGTAGTTATAACGTCGGTTGAGGCGCTATGATGACATTGGTAGTAGATTGAACCCACGAGACATCACTAATTTCGGATGACGACTACAACGTTAGCCGGGGCTGATGATGATGTAGGCAGATGATTGTGCCCGCGAGCCATTGCTAACCTCGACTGATGACCAACCAAGGTTGATATATGAGGAGCTGACATTATGTGAGATGACCTTACTGATGGTTAGAACAAGCTTTTGTCACCTCAGCTGTGAGACTGGCCGAGGTTATTTACTCAGAGTAAGAAGGTGAACTTTGGGCATATCAATCACCCCCCAACTGAGGGGTATGCAATTGAGGCCGAGGATGGATTTCTCTGGGTGCCAATATTTCCTTGCCACATGTCACCTACTGAAGTGAGTAGCTTGCTTATCAAGGCATGAAGATTCTTATTTATCCTTTAGGTTCCCTAGGTCATTGATGGTCCATCTAAACTCGCGCCTCATAATTAAGTGGGTTTAAAAACCCTTTTTCTCTTTCCTTCTTCTCTTTCTTCATTTCTTTCCTCCTTTGCTTTCTATACAACTATCATTTCTCTTTGATCCTCCATTGTTGGTTGCCATTGAAGATTTCCTCTGCTTTCTAATATCCTCTTTCTTTACTCGCGATTAGCCAGGTACCATCTTCATCCTTCTTTACCATTTTTAGAACTTGTTTTTCATTTCTGAATTATCGGTGGGTTTTTGTACTTTTCGGCGAGTGGTTTCTTTCTAGTGTTGATGGTTGTATGTCTAGGATATTAGTGGTTGAGTGTCTTAGGGGAAGTTGTAGGTAGCTCCGAGGTTGTTTCCTCCAGAAACATCCATTTTTTAGGTTTTCAGTGAATCTGCGGTCACCTTCTCCGGCATCCTTGTTCTTGAATGTTCTTAATGTTCTTCGTTAGAAACTTTATAACTTCCCTTTTTGATCCTTAGTTTAGATTGAAAAAGTTGTTTGCCTATTTGTGGTTTTGGTTCCAAGTGTAGTGTCATCTCAGTTATGCTCAAACCTTTGTACCAACTCATAGAAGAGTTCCCATCTCTTCACAAGAAGACCTTTGAGAAAATTAGCCAATTAGAGATATCCCAAGAGGAAGCTCATAGGGCTGAGGCCTTTCCTTTCAGACCTATCTTTCCCCCACCGCTGAAGGTTATCTAACCTGAGACAGTCGAGCCTACAGAGGTTCCTGTGGACTCAATACTAATTTCTGAGTCTGACTCATCCTCCTCAAACCCCATGTCTATAGACTCTTTTAAAGAGGCTATGTATTACACTCCTAGGCAGGGTGAAGTCCCTGAAGAAGATGAGGTTTTGAGCCTTGCCTCATCTCACCATGGTGTTAGTGCCTCACATAGGTCTTCAGAAGTTGAGATCATAGGGTCAAGTGTGTCACTCTCACCGACCATTGATGCCATTCCTCTGTCAGCTGTCACTGGGCCTGAATTTGCTCAGAGGTTCCCTGGCGGGGTCCCTGCACCTTCCCAGGCCGACGTTGCTGGGGATGGTGATGATGGTGAGGAAAGTGATGTTGATACATCTTAGGTGTACGAGATTGAGATCTCCATCAGCGAGTATGACCTTCTTGCTTTTAGGCACCTCTACTCCATAAACTCTTCCATCGTCCTTGGGAAACCTCTAAGGGATGAGAGATCCTTTGATGGACGAGACAGAGAGATATGCGTTTATGAGAATATGTTTAAATTAGGCTTTTGCCTTCCTATCCATCCTTCCATTAGAGATATACTTTCCCATATTAATCTAGCCCCTTACCCATTATCCCCAAATGCTTGGAGGGTCATAATTGGGGCCATCGTCCTTTGGAGGGATGTCCACCACTCAGACCATCCAGTAAGGGTTTTCACAGGTTGCTACGTTCCCTCCTCTTCTAAAAACCACCCTAGCTATTACCATTTCTTAGCTTGGAAATCAAAGAAGAAGATAATGTTGGTTACCCAAACTTCCAACCATAACTAGAAACCTCGGTTTTTCTTTACTTTCGGGGCATGGGAATTTGGTCCACATGAGGCTTCTCAAACGTCGGTTCTAAGGACCCCTCTTAGATGGGGTAAGGTATCCCTTGTTTCTAAAGCCAACCCTGGACTTATCCAGGACAACTTCCAAAAGGTTGAGGATCTTTGCAATCAGGGTGAGCAGGGTCGTCTTGTAAAATATGAACATATGATGACCCCTACTACCTCTCTCAGACAGGCTTGGGGGGTGGTCCTTTGATAGAGCTTCATAAGTCGTAATTTTTTGAGTTTTACCTTTTACTTTTTATATCTATGATTTACTGACTCAGATACTTGTGTCTTGTAGAGCACCCTGAAGGCATATCCGATGACCTTTGGGAAATGTATGCTCCAGGTCTGGTGAAGTTGATGCAAAATAGGGGTGGCAAAAATGTACCCCATCCTATAACCAAGAAGAATGACATCACATCCCAGGACGATGTTACAAAAAAGAGGAAGATCACAGCTGACCCAGATCATCTGAGGCTGGGCAAAACTCAGAGAGGGGATCATGCCATTCCCATCCTTACAGACGATGCCCTAGCTGCTTATCTTTCTCAACTGAAGATTAATGATAGCCTCATTGGCCACAGTCTGAAGTCTACCGATGCTATTGGCATAATAATGACTGAAGAGGATAAGCACGTCTTACGCTGCTTGGATATCCCATTATTGGCCGAGTTTGGTGTCCATAAGTCCATTAAGGTAGTAGTTATTACTAATTTGATCACTTGCTTTTCTCAAGTGTAACCTCTTCTTTTTAGAAGTTATAGCTCATATTTTCTTACATTTGATCTTCTTCTGCAGGGTGTCTTGTCCTTCCATTGTCTGGTAAACTGAATTCTGAAGAAGTTGCCCCTTATAGGCAAGGTCCAAGAAGTTGAGAAGGTTTAAGCCTCTTTGAATGCAGAGGTTTGAAGGCTAAAGGGGTTGGTAAAGTAGAGGGACGATGACATGTCCAAACTCAAGAGGGACCACGACATAGACCTGAAGGCTAAGGATGATGCCCTTTAGACTAAGGTGAATGCTGCAGTTAAGGTTGCTTTACGGGATGTTGTAGAGAAGACCATTGAAGATTATAAGGTCTCTGATTAATTTGTTAGTTTTGGCTTTGAATACCTTGAAAGAGGTATCAAAGCAACTAGCAAATAGGCAGCCTCCGAGGAGAAAGATTCAGGGAGCCTAACTACTTTAGACTTTGAGGGTCTTGGCTTTGGTGACCCCCGGTTTTCTCAGGCCTTATAAGAGGTTGAGGAAGCCGATACTTCTCCAACTGAGACTGCTCCCTTAGAAGTCACTGGGACTGAAGATGCTAATCCTCAGGATGATGGAGACGAGGTTATAAACGTTGCCCGTGACGATACAACTCTACCCGCAGAGACTTAGGAAATTGTAACTTTGATATCCTTTCTTGTTTGTACCTCTTAGCTTTTGTGAACTCTGATTTTCAACTCTTGAATGTTGTTTAATGATAATGATTAATCCCATCTTCTTCAGATTCTATTGCTTCTTTCGATGTTATGCTTTCATTACCTCATGAATGTTTGCTTAGGGTCTGTGGTCACCATACAATGATGTTTGCCCTCATAAATTACCACCAAACTAATGATATTAAAGGTCTGGGGTATCCATAATATGATGTTTAACATCAAGTTATCATCAAACTAATGATGTTTAAGGTCCGAGATCACCATAATATGATGTTTAACCTCATATATTCACAAAACTAATGACATTCAAGGTCTGAGGTCACTACATAATGATGTTTACCCTCATAAATTAACACTAAACTAATGATGTTTAAGGTCTGAGGTCACCATATAATGATGTTTACCCTCATATATTACCACCAAACTAATGATGCTTAAGGTCTGAGGTCACCATATAATGATGTTTACCCTCATATATTCACCAAACTAATGATGTTCAAGGTGTGAGGTCACCATATAATTATGTTTACCCTCAAGTTATCACCAAACTAATGATGTTTAAGGTCTGAGGTCATCATAATATGATGTTTAACCTCATATTTTACCACCAAACTATTGATGTTTAATGTCCGAGGTCAGCATATAATGATGTTTACCCTCATATTTTCACCAAACTAATGATGTTCAAGGTGTGAGGTCACCATATAATGATGTTTACCCTCAAGTTATCACCAAACTAATGATATTTAAGGTTTGAGGTCACCATAATATGATGTTTAACCTCATATTTTCACCAAATTAATGATGTTCAAGGTCTGAGGTCACCATATAATGATGTTTTACCTCATATTTTCATCAAACTAATGATTTTTAAGGTCTGAGATCACCATATAATGATGTTTACTCTTAAGTTATCACCAAACTAATGATTTTTAAGGTCTGAGGTCACCATATATTAATGTTTCACCTCATATTTTCACCAAACTAATGATTTTTAAGGTCTGAGGTCACCATATGATGATGTTTCACCTCATAAGTTACCACCAAACTAATGATTTTTAGGGTCTGAGGTCACCATATAATGATGTTTCACCTCATAAGTTACCACCAAGCTAATGATGTTTAAGGTCTGAGGTTACCATAATATAATGCCAAGTTTACAACCTTGGCTTTATCCACTACCTTAGTCTCTGCCCCATGAGCTTTGCGATCTGCTACCTCTGAGCCACCGCCTGCCAATCCTCTACAAATGGTGTTCACATCGAAAGATATCATATCGACCCTCTTTACTAGGGCATTATTGTCTTTTGGTGGTAGGTCAGAGTCATCCTCATCATCATCTAAGTCCTTAGGTCTTCTCGTAGGGGCATCTTCTCGGCACCGGTCATTTCTCTTATTTTTAGGGTCATCTCTCTCTCCTTTAGGATTTCTATCATCAATGTACTTTTTGAGTTTTCAAAACTTCAACATCTTCTCAATCTCATACTTCAAGGAGAAACACTTTCCAGTCCGATGGTCATGATCTTGGTGGAATTCGCACCATAGGTTTTTGTTCCTCTTATGTTGAGGAGCCTTTAGCATCTCCAGCCATCTAAAGGATCTATCATTCTTTATTTCATTAAGGGTGTGATCGCAACTCACAGTTAGAGGAGTATAGTGTGAAAACTTATCGTCTACAACCCTCTTCTTTCCATCCTTCTTCCATTGAAATTTCCCACTGCTGCTTCCATTCTCATCCTCATACGTTATAGCCACCGTTTCTTCTACGTTCATTACCTTTACAGCTATTGCTAATAGCTCATCCATATACTTAGTATGGTCTTCAGCAAGCTTCCAAAGTAGCTTTCTCTTCTGAAGTCCTCCAATGAGGGTTGTCATGGCTATGCTCTCCTCGTAATCTTCAACCTCTAATTGTTCCTTGTTGAATCTTGCAATGTAGTATCTGAGGCTCTCATTCTTGCCTTGCTTTACATAGAGTAGATGGGTTGTCTTCTTCTGAGGTCTTACCCCAAAACATAAGTTGTGTATAAACCGCTCTGCCAAACACTTAAAGTTCTCAACATAATTTTTAGGAAGAGAAGTGAACCAAATATGTGCAGCTCCCGTTAAAGTGCTTGAGAAAGCTCGGCACCTCATCTCATCAGGGATTGAATAAATGTTCGCTGCAGACTGATAGATCTCAATATGATGTACAGGGTTGGTACTACCATCATATTTCGGAGACACCATCGGGGGTATAAATTTGGTAGGGGGGGGTAAAGTTAACAATCCTTGCCACAAATGGGGAACCCTGTGAGAATCCCCTTTGCAGGGAGTCTCGACTTTTTATGAGGTTATCTATCTTCTCTTACACCCATTGAATGGATTCATTCCATGGTTTAGAAATATTGTCCTGGACGAGGTTGTCCCTAGCCACCTCCAATGGGTGGACCGAGGTTTCCCCAGCTGTTGCACAACGTCGACTGTTGACCTCTGGGCCACAGTCTCGGCTATGGTGGGGTCGACCATGATGAGGCCGATGTTCACCACCTTTCCTTTATGAGCCGACTGCACTTCTTGACCTAGATAACCTCTGCCTCAGATAATTAATTGGGCCAAGCCTTTCAAAGGCCAACCTTCTACCTAAGCGATCAAAAGAAAACCCTCTTTACTGGGCATAACCAACCTCGGCTCGTCTTTATCCACAACCTTGGCTCTGCTGTATTGGACATATTGTGTTGTTTGAAACCTCATATGGCTCCCAGAAGTCTGTTGGAGCATCATCCACCTCAATATCACTGTACCTATCCTCAGGTCAAGGGTTTCCTTTCCTCCTCAGGCGTAAACGCCCAGGGTCAGTAACATACCTCCTCCATTGAGGAGTAGGTTGGTCTTTTCGCGATGCCTGGGTTAGTCCCCTGGCTTCAGGATGAATTTGAATAGCTGACGGAGTAATCATCTTCGGTGAGACCCTAGGTGGTCTCATTATATTTTGCCTTAGCTGGGAAAATTTCTCTGACATCACCTGTTGCGTTGCAGCCAAGGAATTCAAGGCTGCTACCACCTCATCCATTTCGGACTGGGGTGATACTTGGATGGAACTAGGTCCTCTAACACCAGACGGTGGAGGAGGTGGTGGTAACTCCGGTGCCATATGATGAGAGTAGAGAGCTTGTAATGAAATATTAGAGAGCTTATACCTTAAAGGACCTCTTTCAATGGTGACACAACTTCACACGTGAGGTGAGGCCTGGTTCACCACCAGAGTTTTCGGTGAGGTAAGCTACAAAAAGGAAGAGATGAATCTTCTCGTTCCCACAAATGGCACCAAAATGATGATGCTGGAAACAACAACACGAAATGAGATGTTGATAAGCTCAAGCTAGTGAAAATAATGGCTGCACAAAGTAGAAGAAGGAGGTGAGGAAAAGAGGAGGAACACTTGTATGTAAGTGGTTCAGCCAATCTGGCCTACGTCCACTGTGAGTGTGTGTGTAATACCACTAGATGAAGGTACTAATGGCCAAAGATACAATCTCTGAATGTTTCTCTCTCTTCTGTGTAAACTAATAGAGTTTTAGTTAGGGTTGCAATTATGGATCCTTTTACAAGGTAGAGGATGACCCCTATATATAGTGCTTAGGGGGTGTAATGTACCCCCCAAGCATGCAATGATCATGTGCATAAGAATCAAACCAGTCTGAGTATGAAACCTCGCTAATCTTATATAGATAATGATTACCTTAATATTTCCTCACGTGAGGGGAATGATTTGGTTATAACTGATTTGTCTACGCCTTCCAAACCTTGCATGTGCTTGTAAATGATCGGACGTGTCCTTGACTAGTGCAACCTCGGCCTGGTCAAATACGAGGTTGGTGGAGTCAGATGTAGTTACTTTGCATTGTTTAATCGTGAGAACCTCGGCCAGGAGGGTTGGCCGAGATTAGATAGGATGTAGCTGTAATGTTGGTTGAGGCCGATGATGACATTGGCAGTAGATTGAACCCACGAGACATCGCTGATTTCGGCTGGCAACTGCAACGTCGGCCGGGACTGATGATGATGTCGGGAAATAATTGAACCCGTGAGCCATTGCTGACCTCGGTTGATGACCAGCCGAGGTTGATATATGGGGAGCCGACGTTATGTGAGACGAACTTGCTGAGACTGGACGAGCTTAGTTACTCAAAGTAAGAGGGTGCACTTTGGGCATATCACTTGCCCGAAGTAATGCACTAATAAGTGATATCATCCCTAAGATGGGGTCGTCCAGCTCTGAGGTATTTACTGGTGGTGCCTTTGGATATAAGGTTTCTAAATGGACGTGTATTGTATGGTGGTTTAGCAACTGATGTGTAGGGTCATGGGATGAAAATGGTGGTAGTGCACTTGACCGCTGGTGGCGGGGGCCAATTATGGAGGAGTGGCTCACCGGTTCTTCCGAGCCTTACCTATGGCTCTACAACCACCCCATCGGTGATAACATCAATAGATGATGTAGCTCTGATACCAATTTGATATGTATTTAGGAGATTAAATTATTTAATCTAAACTAGATAACAACAATATGTTTAGAGGTTTTTGACCCAATTTCTCTCATGAATTCATCTAAAAACTATTAACAATTATTACAAAAGGAGGCAAATAGGTTAATTTATAGGCTAAGATATCTTGCTAGCCAAGAAAACTTCGCCAAGATAACTCAAAAAGGTAAAATGACTAACCATGATACATTTGAACATTGCAAGAGAATATTATCCTGAACTACATATTCTATCTAAAATAGGAAAAATTACTAATCTAGACATGAAACCCGTATACATTATTTATTTTGAATTTTCTTCACATTATGTACAAGAATTATATGTTTTATAATGAAAATTTGTATTTCATATGAGTGTGTGGAACTTAAATTAGAAAAAAGGCTTTATGAGTGCCAAACCTTGGAATCTTAAGATTTTCTCCATTCTCTTTGATACACCCATATATACCCTCGGCCAGTCCGATAGTGTCATCCACCCAGACGAGGGCTCAGGCCTAGGACGAGTCCAATTACCACAGTTCCGTTACAGAAAGGGTCGGCCTAGATGATCCTTCAGCGAAGATCGAACGACCTTTCAAGGGGCCGAACCATCATCATGAACAAGATGACCCTTCAAGGGGACGATCCCTCATCATGAACAAGGCAACCCAACAAAAGGAACGACCCCTCATCATGGGCCAAATGACCCTATGATGGGATGACAGTACGAGGCCCACATCCAGTTGAACCTGATGCCAACATAACCTTTAGCCTCGGCCAGGCACCTTAGGCCGAGGGTGACATCACTGCAGCGCGTGACTTAGGACACACGTGTAACAGTGCACGTGGGACTCATATAGCACGTGGACTAGACCGTTATAACCATATCATCCCCTCACGTGAGGGAATATTATGTCATCATCAATCACTAGTGGCATCGCCAGGTGTCAGCGATGAATTGGTTAGATTATCATTCACATGCTCCATGCATGCTTGGGGGGTACACTACACCTCCCAAGCCCTATATATACCTGTCATCTTTAACCTTGTAAAGGGATCGATAATTGTAACCCTAGATAAAACTCTACTTGTACACACAGTAGAGAGAGTGATCTTATGTGCATTGTATCCAAGGCCATTAGTGCCCATATTTAGTGGATCATACACTCACAATGGATGTAGGCCTGATTGGCTTAACCACTATACATCATTGTCTTCATTCTTCTTATACTCATCCCCTTCTACACACACACATATATAACTCTATTGCTTCCATTGTTATTACTGTTTGAGCTCTCCACCTCTTACCTGGTGGTGCTAAATCTTGGCGTCATTAATTTGGCACCATCTATGGGAACGAGAAGACATCTCTTCCTTTATATAGCTTGACCTCACCAGGCACTCTGGTGGTGAACCAGTTCTCCCCTGTATGGAGATATTTCACCATTAAAAGAGACCCATTAAGGTTCTCAAGCTCTTTTGATCATCATAGCTCAAACATATGGCACCGGAGATGCCACCACGACCTCCTCCACCTGATAGTGGAGTAGGACCTAGTTCCAGTCATGCACCACCTCAGTTTAATATGGATGATATGGCGGGGCCCCCTGAAGGCTTTAACAGCAAGCTAGTGGATTATGCAGGAGCAATTTATACCTCTCAGCCAAAATATACTAAGACCACTAGGAGTCTCACCGAAGATGATCACTTCGGCAGAAGCTCCAGGGCAACATGAAGCCAGGGGACCACCATAGGCACCACGTAAAGACTTGCCACCTCCACAGCGGTGGATGTTGCTGACCCCCGGCATCTACGCCTGGGGAGGCAAGGAAACCCTTGCCCAGAAGACAGATATGATGATCTGGAGGTGGAAGAGGCCCCCATAGAGTGCTGGGAGCCATATGAGGTATCCAACAATACTGTCCGACCTATCCAGGAGAGCAAAAGAAAGTGTGAAAGGCAAAATCCCAACGATCGCCCAAAGGGATCTATTTTCGATCATCTCAGCAGGGGGTCGGCCTTTTAGAGGCTGGGCCCAATAAAGGACTTGCAGGAAAAATTGTCCCGATCGAGAAGTATCACGAGGTCCAGGAAGGAGGTAGTAGATGGCCGACCCCATGGACAGGACGATGTCCAGGGGGAAGTAAACAGCTGACACGAGCCTGCCGCAACATAACCCTTCATCCACCTCAAAGAGGCGGCAGGGGATAACATCGACCAATCCAATCGTACGAGGCCCTGGAACGACTCGATCCAAAGGCTGAAGGATAAAATTGGTGACATCCAGAAGAATAGGGACCCCCTTAAAAGAGGATACTCCATAGGCTCACCCTTTGTGGCGAAGATAGTCAACTTCCCAACGCCATCCAAGTTTAAGCCACCTATGGTCACCCCAAAGTATGACGGGAGTACCAACCCTATCCATCTTATTGAGATATACTAATCAGCGGAAGATATATACTCCATCTCAGATAAGATGAGGTTTTGTGACTTTTCTAGCACTCTTACTGGGGCCGTGCATGTCTGGTATATGTCTCTTCTAAAGAACTCCATTGAAAGCTTCAAGCAGTTAGGAGAGCAGTTTATCCATAACTTTTTCTTTGGAGTGAGGCCACAGAAAAATATCACACACCTGCTCTATGTTAAGCAGGGGAAGAACGAGAGCCTAAGAGACTACATAGCCAGTTTTCACAAAGAAAAGTTAGAGGTCAAAGACTATGAGGAAAGTATAGCCATGACAGCCCTCATTAGAGGACTGCAAAAGGTAAAGTTATTATGCAAGCTTGCCGAAGACCCCTCAAAGACGATGGCTGAATTACTGGCCACAGCGGGAAAGGTGATGAACACCGAAGAGGTGATGGCCGCAAAATACGAAGATGAAAAAGGAGGCATTAGTAAGTACCATAAAAAGAATAAGGAGGGGAAGAAGAGGCTG
Organism: Sambucus nigra; assembly: GCA_949130495.1. NCBI lineage: Eukaryota > Viridiplantae > Streptophyta > Magnoliopsida > Dipsacales > Adoxaceae > Sambucus > Sambucus nigra. The sequence continues at coordinate 241,091,057 of OX422207.1, forward strand.
GAAAATGATAAATTTGCTGATTATACCCCTCTAACGGTCAGATGAGAGAAAGTTATGAATGATATAGATCCTTGAAGTGGCCTGAGAAGTTGAGGGTAACCCTTCACAAGAGGAACAAAAACCTCTGGTGTGAATTTCACCAAGATCATGGCCATGTGGCTGACAAGTGTTTTTCTCTGAAAGATGAAATTAAAAAAATGTTAAAAGAAGGGAAGTTAAGGAAATATGTTGATAAGAGTGCCCTCAAGAGGGGCCGAGGGGACGACCCCAGGAAGAAGAGAGGTGATATGTGCAGAGAAGATCCTCCAAACAGAAGGGATGACCCTTCGGATGATGAGGACGACCCTGACCTCCCACCGAGAGATGACCATATACCTGTAAAAAGACTTAATATGATCTCACTCGGTGTTGGGATGATCTCCAGGGGACTAGAAAGAGGAGGTTCAGAGGTCGCAGACAGGAAGGCCCGTGTAGCTGAAGCCAAGGAAGTGACAAAAGTTGTGCATTCAACGTCTATTGAAGTAAAGTCTTAGAAGAGGAAGAAAGTTGATATGGATACTCTGATAATGGGATTCTCGAGAATGGACTTCAAAGGCCTCTTAGCCCCACATGATGACCCTCTCGTCATAACTACCAGGTTATATGGATGCGAGGTGCCAAGGATCCTGGTAGATGGGGGTAGTTCTGCAGATATGATGTTCTGACCATGCTTTAAACCCTTACGTCTCAGTCATGCTAGGCTCGTTCCATACCATCGCCCATTAATTGGTTTCAGTGGGGAAAGAGTTTATCCTCTAGGAGTGTATGAGGCTGATGTTAGGATGGGGGACAAGTGGCCGAGATGGCTTACCAAGAAGGATAACTTTTTTGTGATGGATGAATACGTCTTCTCAGCCTACAACATTATACTGGGACAAGTGGCCCTCAAGGAATTTGAGTTCGTACCATCCATGGTTCAATCAGATGATGAAATTCCGGACCCCGTTCGGGGTAGGGGAAGTTCAGGGAGACCAGACGATGGCACGGGAATGTTACTTCAACTCCACCGAAGAAAGAGAGGTGCACAAGAAGGCAATGACTACTTAGAATATTGATACTCTCGACCCCAAGGATGAGGTAAAATTAAAAAAAGGAGAAGTCATAAAAGAGGTAGAATCCATCGTCCTCACTGAGGATGAGCCAGAAAAAACCGTCCAAATAGGCAAAGCTCTGAGGATAGTCATAAAATAAGACCTCATCAAGCTGCTAAGGAGGATACATAACGTCTTTGCATGGAGTCATGCAGACATACCGGGGATCAACCCCAAAATCATGTGTCACAAGCTCAACGTGGTAGTGGACGCAAAACTAGTGAAGTAAAAGAGAAGGATTTATTCTCGAGAAAAGTATAAGGTCAGTAGGGATGAGGTCAAGAAGCTGGAAGTTATCGAGTTCATTAGGGAGGTCATATATCCCGAGTGGCTATCTAACGTGGTCATAGTTCCCAAGGCCAACGAAAAATGGAGGATGTGTGTAGACTTCACCGACCTTAATAAACATTATCCCAAAGACAACTTCCCTCTCCCCTGCATTGATCAGATGGTGGACGCTACCACATGCCATGAGCTAATGAGCTTCATGGATGCCTATTCAGGTTACAACCAGATCTTTACGAGCCCTAAGGACTCTGAAAAAATGGCTTTCATTACCGACAAGGGGACATACTGTTATAGGGTGATGCCCTTTGGCCTAAAGAATGCTAGAGCAACGTATCGGCGTCTTGTGAATAAAATGTTTGAAAAACAAATTGGGAAGTCTATGGAGGTTTATATAGATGATATGTTGACCAAGAGTTTGAAAGCCGAGGATCGTGTGACTTATCTCGGGAGGACTGTTAACATGATGGACAAGTACCGGATGAAGCTCAACACGACTAAATGTGTCTTCGAGGTCGAAGCAGGGAAATTCTTAGGGTTCATCGTTAATAAAAGAGGCATTGAGGCCAATCCTAAGAAGATAAAGTCCCTCCTAGAAATGAAGACCCCGAGAACCATTAAATACGTTCAGAGGATCATAGGGCGAGTGGCTTCTTTGAATAGGTTCGTATCCAGAGCCACAGACAAGTGTTCATCGTTCTTCAAAATTCTCAGAAGGCCTTTAAATGGAACGAAGAGTTTGACCAGGCTTTCAAAGAATTGAAGTCGTATTTAGGGTCTCCCTTGCTATTGTCATGACCATAACAGGGTGAACGACTACATATGTACCTCGCCGTCTCAGAATCATCCATCAGTGCAGCCATTGTGAGAGAAGAGGACGGGGTACAGAAGCCTATGTATTTCAATAATAAGGCACTCCAAGGGGAAGAGAAAAGATACCCAAGGATGGAAAAGTTAGCCTATGCCTTGATACATGCATCGAGAAATATGAAGCCGTACTTCCAGTCCCACATAATGGTCATTCTCACTGACTCTCCTCTTAGGCAGGTCTTGCACAAGCCAGAAAAATAGGGAGGGCTAATGGCCTGGGCTATAGAGCTGGGAGAGTTTGATATTGTATATCAACCTAGGATGGCCATTAAGGGGAATCATTAGTAGAATTTGTGGCTGAATTTACTTTAGAATATGATGAGGCAAAAAATAAAAGCCTCAAGAAGACAGATACCCAGCAAGGCAGAATTGTTGACCCATCCGTAGATAAGGCTGAGACAAGCACCGCTAGAGAAAAAGTTGCCAAAAATGAAGAAGGAAGATATCTCTTTAGATAGGGATCCCTCACTGAGGAAATTTCTCAGAGGAACGGGTTGTGTGGAACCTCTTCATTGATAGGTCCTCTTGCGAGAGTAGAAGTGGGGCTGGATTAATTGTATCAGCACCCGATGGCACATACATTGATTACACCCTGAGATTCAACTTCAAAGCCTCCAATAACGAGTCTGAATATGAGGTCTTGATAGCAGGCCTCTCCTTGGCTAGATCTCTTAGTATTGGCCAGATCTTGGTCCATAGTGATTCAAGACTTGTGGTGAATTAAATACTAAGGGCATATGAGGCTAAGGATGAGAGAATGACCAAATATCTTGAAAGAGTAAAGGAACCGTTGAAGAGCTTTGGAGAAGTAAAATTGAAGAGGATACCTAGGCTTGATAATGGCCGAGCCGATGCACTTGCTAGGCTGGCCTCAGTAACTAAGACAGATATCAGGAGGACAGTCCTAGTGGAAATTTTTCTTCGACCAACGATTGAAGAGGAAGAGGGAACACTTGGCCCTTGCTTAAATATCAACATGGAAGCTTCATGGATGGACCCTCTAATCAGATACATTAAAGAGGGGGAGATATGCCAGAAGCAAAACAAGAAAGTAAGAAGTTGAGATACAGAGCCACGAAATTCACTGTATTGGAGACACCTTGTACGAAAAGGGGTTCTTGTTCCCTTTGCTCAGGTTTGTGCACCCGTATGAAGTCCCACACATTTTAGAAGATGTGCACGAGAGGTCATGTTCAAGACATATTGGAGGCAAGTCGTTAGCAAATAGGATAGTAACCCAGGGATAATGGTGGCCGACCTTGGGGAAAGATGCCACGGTATACGTAAAAAAGTGTGATAAATGTCAAAAATTTGCCACCATCCCTCACCACCCCCATCAGCCTATTATGTTCATCACATTCCCATGGCCATTTGCAGTATGGGGAATCGATCTAGTAGGACCCTTGCCTATGGCCATCAATAACTATCGATACTTGATCATAGCAATTGACTATTTCTCAAAATGGGTGGAAGCGAAGCCGGTGGTCACGATTACTAAGCCAGAAGACCTTCCAGTTTATATGGAAAAACATTATATGTAGATATGGTCTCCCCAACACCCTCATCTCAGATAATGGGACTCAATTCAAGAATGCATCCCTGGAGAAATACTGCGAAAGGGTGGCTGTCAAACAATTCTTCTCAACCCCGACAAACTGAAGTTACAAATAGAAAAATCCTAGACGGGATCAAGAAGAAACTAAAAGAGGCAAAAGTAAGATGGGTTGAGGAGTTATACGCTGTACTGAGGGCCTACAGTACGACGACAAAGACTCCTATTGAAAAAACCTCGTTCATGCTAGTGTGTGGCTCAGAAGCCGTCATCCCCACCGAGATTGAGTTTCCTACTCATAGAGTCCAAATATATGATCCCCCCCCCCCAGAGGAATATTGAAGAAAGGAGACTTGATCTAGACTTAGTCGAGGAGAGAAGAAAAGATGTTGAGATAAGGCAAGCAGCCTATCAACAGAGGACTGCGAGGTTATACAACCAGAGGGTAAAGCAAAGGCCAATCGCTGAGGGGGACTCAGTGCTCAAGATGACATGGAAGAATCCCAACAATATCCACCCAAATTGGCATGGCCCATATAGGGTCATTGATGAAGTTTTCCCTGGAACCTATAGGCTAGAGAACCTCGAAAGGGAGCCCTTTTCCAACCCCTGGAACACAGATCATTTGAAGAAATACTATCAATAATGTAATGTCATATCGAAAAACAATTGTAATGAATGTGTTGCTCTAATAGAACACTTGGAATGTTAATGAATGTTATATTGTCCCCCCATCTTGTGTTTGATTCTAGTGTGATTGGGGTTTTACTCATCGGGTGAATGGGGGGGGGGGGGGGGGGGGACGACCCACCATTCTCTCCCAAGAAAGACGAGGGGGGACTTGAATTAATTAAAAACATCATTAATTTGGTGGTAACCACCCTCGGTTATGATGAGGGTGAATGGTGGGGACGAGCCTCCATTCACTCCCAAGAAAGACGAGGGGGGCTTGAATTAATTGAAAACATCATTAATTTGGTGGTAACCACCCTCGGCTATGATGAGGGTGAATGGTGGGGATGACCCCCCATTCACTCCCAAGAAAGACGAGGGGAGACTTGAATTAATTGAAAACCATTAATTTTGTGGTAACCACCCTTGGCTATGATGAGGGTGAATGGTGGTGATGACCCCCCATTCACTCTCAAGAAAGACGAGGGGGGACTTGAATTAATTGAAAACATCATTAATTTGGTGGTAACCACCCTCGGCTATGATGAGGTTGAATGGTGGGGACGACCCACCATTCACTCCCAAGAAAGACGAGGGGGGAGTTGAATTAATTGAAAACATCATTAATTTGGTGGTAACCACCGTCGACTATGATGACAGTGAATGGTGGGGACGACCCCCCATTCACTCCCAAGAAAGACGAGGGGGGACTTGAATTAATTGAAAACCATTAATTTTGTGGTAACCACCCTCGGCTATGATGAGGGTGAATGGTGGGGAAGATCCCCCATTCAATCTCAAGAAAGACGAGGGGGGACTTGAATTAATTGAAAGCATAATTAATTTAGTGGTAATCACCCTCGGCTATGATGAGGGTGAATGGTGGGGACGACCCACCATTCACTCCCAAGAAAGACGAGGGGGGACTTGAATTAAATGAAAAAATCATTAATTTGGTGGTAACCACCCTCGGCTATGATGACGGTGAATGGTGGTGACGTCCCCCATTCACTCTCAAGAAAGACGAGGGGGGACTTGAATTAATTGAAAACCATTAATTTTGTGGTAACCACCCTCAGCTATGATGAGGGTGAATGATCGGGATGACCCCCCATTCACTCTCAAGAAAGACGAGGGGGGACTTGAATTAATTGAAAGCATAATTAATTTGGTGGTAATCACCCTCGGCTGTGATGAGGGTGAATGGTGGAGACGACCCCCCATTCAATCTCGGGAAAGACGAGGGGGGAGTTCATAGGATAGTTAATTCAAATATCATAAGACAAGACAAATCACGCAAGAGGCAAGAATAGAAGACATGAAGAGACATTATATTATAAATCAGGTGTTACAAATGCTTGTCCAACAAAAATAAAGTACAAAAATAATTTTCACAAGAAGAGGGTATGGGCTACAGACAGCCACCCTATTAGGAAATATCAGCAGGCAAGGCTTCATCATTCACTAGAGGAGTCTCTTCAGTGACCAAGACATGCCGATCCTCGAAAGTTTCGGTGCCTTCAGCGTTCACTTGAGACTCCACAAGGGCTAGAGCCTCGGCGATAAGTGGATCATCTAACTCCACTGCCTAAAGAGAGGGGCGAACGGATGACACGTCATCAACAAACTTGAGGACGACCGACCGACAGGCCGTCTTGATCCCCCGCTCCACATACTCAAGACTGAAGCCCTGAAACTCGTTTGAAAGCTTATAAGCCTCCACAGCATCGACCTCGGCCTTCTTCACTGCCTCATCAAGCTCAGCCTTTAATTGGCCCCCCTGATTGATCAAGGCCTCATCCTTTTCTTTGATGAGGGAGTCCTTCACCTTTAGGTCGGCCTCATGCTACTTCACCATCTCATCCAAGACCCTTACATGCTCAGTCCTCGCACTCTTCAACTCTGCCCTCGCAGTCTCCAGCTCGGTTTTTAGACCGGCCTCATGCTGAATAGCCCTCTTAGCCTCGTAGAACTTTTCTTGATTCTCAGCCATCCACTTAGTAGTAGAAGTGAAGGCGCAGACAGACTGCATGGACAAGCACATATTAAAGGGGCCGAAGGAAAAGTTCATGAAATGGTAAATAAAAAAATGAAGTTGAAAGAGAAACCTAAGACAGAGTGTGCAGACTGTAGTCATAGACCTTGGCTGGGGGCATCTTTGACAAGAAGTCATAATCTACGGCCGAGGGAGCAGAAAACATCGAGGCTTTGAATGCCCTTAGGTTAGTTATGAGGGAAGAGGGTTCAACCTTTAAGAATGTCAAATTTTGGGACCAGAAGGCCCCCATACTGTAAGAGGAGCTGGACCCTCAGTATGTGTCTGAGGGACCTCCACCCTCCCCCTCGTCCTTGAGTCAGGCCGAGGGCCATCAAGAACTTCAGGATCCTTCCTTTTGCGAATGTCGGGAGTCAGCTCAACATGTGTCGGCCCCACGAACTTTGTCTTCTTCTGAGCCTACTGAGGCTCTTTGACTTTCTTCTTTCCCAAGCCAGACAGTAAACTTGGGGAAGTCATCTCCCAGAGTTGATCAGATATATTTGTGGGACGACCTGAAAAGGAGACGATACATCAGAAAGATACAGTGGGAAAGAGGAAACACTTGGAGAAAATTAGAAATAGAACAAAAAAGCAACTCACATAATTCTGTCAGGGAGTTGACCCTCAAATCAGCTTCTTTGAGGAAACGAGGGGTCATTAAATCTTTAAATTTAGCGAGATGGCCCTCTTTCCCCTGTTCCCCAGGGTACTCAACTATATCCCATTCTTCCAATCTTAGGCCAGGGTCTGACCGTGCTTTCATTGAGGGGTTGGACCATGCCCTTGGGATCCTCGGACTGTCTTCTACGGGCTCATCCCCGATGGGGAATTTCCAATCCCCATATATAAAGAAAAATCTCATCTTCCAGTCATAATTGGAAGTCTGAGCTACATGAAGAAGTTTCTTATCGAACTTCCTAGCCCCCAGATGAAAATACCCAGGTTTTTTGGACGACGAAGTGATATTGTAACAGGCTACGAATAAATTGGCCGAGGGCTCATCAGTGAACGTATTCTTCCAAAGGGAGACATAGCCGAGGATAGTCCTCCATGAGTTAGGAGAAAGTTAAGAAGGAGAAACCCCAAGGGCAGAAAATATGTTGACTATAGCAAGGTGCAGAGGGAACCTAATACCTACCCTTAACATCTACTCGTAAACAGTAATCTCTCCCTCGTCCCCCTCGAAAACCCTCTCATCTTCAGTTGAGACCCTCATTCTTATATTGAACTGTATACCAAAGATATGCCTCCATAATAAGAGGTCACGATCCTTAACTGATGATATGTAAGATGAGACACTGGAAGTATCAACTCGACCATCATCACAACTCTCGCTATCGTTCTCATCCCTATCGTCCTCAGGTCTTTCGGCCTCGTCGCCTATCGGTGAACCACCTGGAAAGGCCACTTGGAAAGCAAGAGGGGATAAGGCTGTCACAGGGATAGCCTCAGAATGAACTGTCCCCTTGGCCTGTCGATTTGGGCTAAGTGTGAACGTCTCTCTCCTCCCAGAAGGCCCAGCATTCGTCTGTGGCAATGCTCTCTCATTCATCTCCCCCTCGTATGCCTGACTCTCGACTGGACGACAGGAAGACCCACAGGATTCAGATGGAATTATTGTGGCTAAAGGAATGGAGAAGATGGGTCGTACCCAATTAGGGTTGGCCCCTCGTCTTTGCTCGTCCTCTTCCTCTATTCGCCTAATCTCTGCAAAGAACTTTTCCCTCAAGGTGGGAAATTCCTCGGCTAAACCATAAAGTCTTTTGAGCATTAAGGGAAAGACCCTTGTAACACCCCGCCTGCCCGGGGAGAGCGAACGGAGCGCTAATGCGATAAAATAAATCCAAATCCACAAGTGACAAGGTATAGAGCATCTAAATAAACCCACAATAATATAAATCCACTAATCTCAATCTTTTCAATTACAACAAGTCTCTCGAATTACATACAACAACTAACTCGAAAATAAAACACAAATCTCCAATTCTCTATACATCAAAATAATACAAATCTTTCCCAAACAATCCTCGCTAAAATCAATCTCCATAGCGCCCCAAAATCCGCGCTAACCTTCCACTAAAAGAAAATATGGGGAAGTACACAATACGACAGGAATTATGCTCAACAAATACGGATTAGCAAGGAATAAAACGTAATAACACGAGTACGAATATTCAAATCAAAAAGCAAATCTCAAAGCATTTATCAATATAATTTCTCAACAACACTTTAACCGGGTCACCAGGCCTCACCACATCCGTATATGCTTTATGAAGCCCTAGCCCGAGAAATAGGAATTTTGGCGGGTGCGTGCAATATTAAAATATCATGACAACGTGCTCATCAACAATATAATGATACCACATGAATCAAAATAATATCAACAATTATTTTCCAGATTTCAATGAATTTATCAATTCAAATATGAGTTCAATTAACAAGAATTCAAAGAGAATGACACTCGCGAGATTTAAGGAGCATATTGTGTAAAACCCCATACCTCAAACCATGATGAGAAACCAATGATCACATCCTCAAGATCAACATAAAAGATCTACAAAAGCTCCTCCAAGAACCTCCAACAAAATAGCCCCAATAACACCTCTAATCTAAGGGTGGAACTCACAAATCTCAAGGGCCAATGTGTATATAAAAAGAAGAGGAATATAAAATATATTTGCTGCCAAAATTTGTGCCAAAAGTATGTTAAAAGGCTTGTCCATGACTCCCTTTTATAATGCAAAGAAATTAAGAGTTGGAAGCCAAAAGACTCCTTTAAATAAGGCAAAGAAATGAAAAGTTGGAAGTCAAAACAACTCCAAGAGTTAAAAACATTTTAAAATCATTTTAAAATCCGTTATAACTCCGATTTCAAAAACGTTTGAAATTCTCATCTTTAAAAATAATAACCAACATATTTGAGAAATAAAAATAATTTTATCAAAAACTTTATTTTCCTTCATTTTCCTAAAATTATTTAAAATAGCCCAAAATTACGCGGGTTGTTACAACCCTACACTTAGGCAATTGGTTTAAACTAACTACAAACAAGTTTACAGTTTGACCAAGTTGACTTTTGGATTAAAACCAAAGAAATAAAGGATTTTATTGATGAATACTCAAGAACAAGTGGAAACAGGTCCATCGACGAAGAGAGCCGGAGAACAACTGGAAAACCTAAGAAGAATAGCAAAAAGGCACTAAACCACCACGAAATGGTGGAGGAGTAATCCTAAGAAGTCTAAAACCTAATGTTCAACCCTACAACTGCCACAGGAAGGTGGGTCTGCACGCCGAAAAAGCAAAGCAACCAAGAAAAGAGGGGAAAGAAACCCAAATGTAAGAAACAAAACAAAAATAGAAATTAAAAGAGGTATTAGTGGCAGAAGAGTTACTTGAGAAAGAAGACGACGACTGAAGAGAGATTTAAACGCAGAAGCAAAGGTTGAAATTATAGAAAACGACGGTTGAGATGTTAAAAATCTAGAGAGAGAGAAAGCCTGGGCGCAAAGAAGAAGAAAGTGATTATTTAAAAATAATTTAAGTACTTTGTTATTTGTGGGCCCTTAAATCAAGGCAGTGCACATCCCATGAGGAAATGCATCATTAGGGCACCAAGCCCCACACACAGTGTGTGGCCGCCACACCAGGGAAACTGAAACGACGATGGGCTCCTGACAATATGTAACATGATAAATGTCACTTATCCATCTAACCACACACTTGAGAATTACAAGGAAACATTACCACTTAGCCATCTCGACAAACATCGATGGCTAAGGGCTGGGGGGTGATTGATATACCCATATATACCCTCAGCCAGGCCAAGAGTGTCCTCCACCCAGATGAGGGCTCAGGCCCAGGACGAGTCCAATTACCACATTTCTATTACAGAAAGGGTCGGCCTAGATAATCCTTCAGCGAAGATTGAACGACCCTTCAAGGGGCCGAACCATCATCATGAAAAAAATGACCCTTCAAGGGGCCGACCCCTCATCATGAACAAGACAACCCAACATGGGGTCGACCCCTCATCATGGGTCGGATGACCCTATGAGGGGATGACAGTACGAGGCCTACATCCAGCTGAACCTGATGCCAACATCAATTTTAGCCTCGGCCAGGCACCTTAGGCCCAGGGTGACATCACTACAACGCGTGACTTGGGAGTCACGTGTAACAGTGCGTGTGGGACTCATATAGCACGTGGACTAGACCGTTATAACAATATCATCCCCTCACGTGAGGGAATATTATGTCATCATCAATCACTAGTGGCACCGCCAGGTGTCAGCGGGGAATTAGTTAGATCATCATTCACATGCTCCATGCATGCTTGGGGGGTACACTACACCACCCAAGCCCTATATATACCTATCATCTTCAACCTTGTAAAAGGATCGATAATTGTAACCCTAGATAAAACTCTACTTATACCCACAGTAGAGAGAGTGAGCTTATGTGCATTATATCCAAGGCCATTAGTGCTCATATTTAGTGGATCACACACTCACAGTGGATGTAGGACTGATTGGCTGAACCATTATACATTATTGTCTTCATTCCTCTTATACTCATCCCCTTCTGCACACACACATATATAACTCTATTGCTGCCATTGTTATTACTGTTTGAGCTCTCCACCTTTTATCTGGTGGTGCTAAATCTTAGCATCATCACTCTCCATTCTCTATCCAGCCAACCCTATCGCTGGGCATTGTGGTTGCCCCTAATCAACCTCCTCTCAATCCCAAACCACTAGATGTTAAACCACCGAAATAAGGAAAGAATATCCATCAAGGAGGAACAAATGATCCATTTTGGTATCTCCTCAATTTTTAGGTACTTTTGGTATAACAACAATGTCCCTTGTAGCTGACCCCGATTCTCATGCTTACTCTATTCATCTCCTTAATGATAGGAATATTGTTACCTCTAACTCACAACCTACTGTTCTACATTTTCAAAAAACACCAACCCAAACACTATACCTAAAAACCACAAAACCACTCTCAATACCACCAAAGCCAATACCACCAAAACTTATATTCCTTCTAAAACCAATAGCAAATTCATAACCAACACCACTAATTCTTTGCCTTTACCTCCTCCAAACACCTACTCCCAAACCAATCAAACTCTCATTCCATATACTGAGACAATCTTAAACCCAAAACCTCTAGCTGTGACCTACACCAATGAAGCCCAACTACAATTGACATGATGCAATACGGACATTCAAACCTCTTCACCCTCCTTTATTAAATCCTTTTCATCTCCTAATCCATTTTATTCCTTGTGAGAAGATGGCAAAATTTTTGAAGATGCTCAGCCTCTTTCATATCATAACTTTTAGGATGGAGAACTCAATGAGTTTAATAGCCCTGAGTGGCAAAAGGCTTGGGCTTCAGATTCAGACGACGGTGGATCAAAAAGCAATATTAATGCAGTCTCAAGGAAACACCTCTTCTCTGGTCAATTGGAATAATTATATGCTCCATAATCCAGGCAAACTCGCAAGAAGAAGAAATGTGGAAATTTTGCTAAGACCTCAACTATCTTGACTCGTTCAGCAAAAGGGTCATCAAAAACTTCCTCATCTTCTCTTTATAAAGTTTAAAGTCCTACTTTGGAATATTAGAGGGGTTGGTAAGGATTCCTCTATTACTAGGATTAAAAACATTGTTATAACTTAAAAATTGGGGTGATTAACATTTCTGAACCAAAAATTAATGACAGTAAGATGGAGTTTTTTTGGATTAGCTTGAACTTCAGCAAAGGCTTTGTCAATTGCAATAACAAAATATGGGTTCTTTGGAAGCATGATTGGTCTGTTAACATACTCCACTCTTCTAGCCAATGCGTTACCTTTCAAGTTGACAGTGATTCCTTATCTTACCCTATTAATTTCCTCTGTGTTTATGCTATGAGTAAATGGGAGAATAGATTTGCTCTTTGGGAGGACCTCTTAAATCTCTTTTCTTCTCTTTTGGAACCTTAGCTTGTAGGAGGCGATTTTAATATTATTGGTGATGCATCTTAAAATATTGGTGGTCTTACTATCAAAAGAGGAGTTGTCATTGATTTCACAAGTACTTTAACAGCTTCTGGTTTGTTAGATATTCCATTTGAAGGATCTAAATATACTTGGTGAAATAATAGGGACAGATTGGCTCGTATATGGTCTTGTCTTGATAGGGTTGTGTGCAATTCTTCGTGGCTTAACCTCTTTCCCTCAATTTGAGTGGAACATCTTCACCGCACTGAATCGAATCATTGTCATTTACTTATCAAGATTGATAAATATTTGGCCAACATTAGCAAACCTTTTAATTTTCAAGTAATGTGGACCAAACATACCAATTTTATTGATGTTATTTCTTAATCTTGGAGCCTTCATTGTGAGACTTCCCCATGCAACGGGTATCCATTAGATTGCGCATTTTAAAGGAGTCTCTCAAAGTTTAGAATAATATTGTCTTTAAAAATAAATTTTTCAATAGGTTATAGAAGCGGAAGATGATCTCACTAGAGCGAAACATGAGTACAATGTTTACCCATCACCTTCTACCAGAAATAATTACAATAAGGCTAAAGCAGTGTACTTTATGCGCTTTAAACTTGAATCTAAATTTTGGGAAGAAAAATAATGGATTAAATAGGCTTCTGAAGGTAACAATAAATCCAAACTTTTTCATGCCATGCTCAATCACAAGCATTCCATCCTTGCTATACATATAATATTGGGTGCTAATGGTACTAAAGTGGAAGGTCAAAATCCC
>OX422207.1:241709385-241956885 GCA_949130495.1 Sambucus nigra
CTTTGTAAGGCTGGGGGCCGACATCTCCCAAAAGTCATTAAAAATGATTGTTGGTTGCTTTACAAAGAGATAAGTCTCGAAGTTAGCAAGTCACACATAATGAAAAATATGAGACATAACTTGGGAAGGAAAATTACTAAAACTTACGAACCTCGTCTAAAGGACCACCCCCTATACCTGTCTGACAAAGGTAATAGGGGGTCATCAGATGTTCATAATTGATGAGATGACCCTTCTCTCCTCGATTGCGAAGGACCTTAATGTCCTTATAGTTATCCTGGCCTAAACTAGGGTCAACTTTTGCCTAAATAGAGACTTTTCTCCATCTTAAAGGTGTCCATGGATCAGATATCTCACAAGCCTCATTTGGGTCGAACTCCTAAGCTCGCAATACAAATAAATACTGGGGTTTCCAATTAGTATTGGAAGTTTGGGTCAGTAGAAGCATTTTCTTCTTGGATTTTTTGGCTACGAAGTGGTAGTAGCCTAGATGATTCTTGGCAGACGAGGGAGTATAACACCCAATCAAAACCCTATATGGAAGGTCAGTGTGGTGAACGGCCTTCCAGAGGATGATTCCTTAATCATGACCCTCCAAACATTTAGGGACAGATGGGAAGGGGCAAGGTTTATATAAGAGAGTATGGCTCTGATAGTTGGATGAATGGGAAGACAAAAACCTAACTTGAACATCTGATCGTAAATGCATATTTCTCCCTCTCAGCCATCAAAGGCCCTCTATTCCTTAAGTGGTTTCCTCAGGATGATTGAGGAATCAATGGAATAAAGGTTTCTTAAATCTAGAAGGTCGTATTCATTTATAGTACTCTCATACTCTGCATCTAGGGAGGTATTGAGTTCACTTTCTTCATCTTCGTCACCCTCAACAACCTTGACATGGGCACCAGTTGGGACACCACAGGGAAATATCTTTGCAAATTCAACACCAGTGGTAACTGATATAGGAATGACATCAATGGGAGGAAGAATCGCGACGCTAGGCTCTAAAATATCTATAGATGGAGATCTACGTGAAGGCCCAGCAACTTGGTGAGATGAGACACAATCTAAAACCTATTTATCCTCAGAAACTCTACTTTGCCTGGGGTAGTAATGAATAGCCTCTTGAAAAGAGTCTACGCTCTCAGTAGCTTCAGATATTGACATGGGGTCATAAGCAGATGGCTCCGACATTCGATCATAGAGTTCGACAAGGTCAGGGTGTATCACAGATAATGGTGGAGGGAAAATTAGTCATAGGGGAAAAGCCTCAGTCTCACGAGCCTCAGCTTGGGCTGACTCTACCTGTGTGAATTTTTTAAAACACACCTCGCATAGAGTTGGAAACTCTTCAGCAAGTTTATACAAATGTCGAGGAATCAGTTGTATGACACTACACTTGTGGTTTCCTCCAAAAAGACAAATAGGTTAATTACTTCTAACACCTAGGAAAAGGATCAAAGCTTGGAAGTTATATGGTTTTCACCAAGAATACTAAGAACAGTTGAGATGAATCCCACCGAAGAAGATGATCGGAGGGCCACCAAAAAGAATAAAAATGAGAATTTCTGCCTAAAACAACCTCGGAGCAGCCTGGTAGGGCTCCAAAGTCACCTAACTACTGCAACCCTAACCTTATGACCACCCAACAGTGGCGGAGAACCTCATCGAAAAGGAAAAAGTTCGTCGAAAAACCAAAAAAATAAATCAATGCTCATAAATGAAAAAGGAAGGGTTGCAGAATAATACTTGACGGAGTTTGAATCATGGGAGGAGGAGTGAAGCTCTAAAGGACCTGGAACGATGAAGAGCGATGGAGTTTTCAGGATTTAGTTGCAGGCAAAAGCTCTAAGCAGGAAACAAGGGAAGAAGAAAGAGAAAAAGGTATTTAAACCATTGCAATGATGAGGCGCGAGAACCCAGGTGATCATCATTACACCTAGAAACCCTAAAAGGCGTTGTCACTTCATTAGGTGCATTGGGGAGGATGCAAGTGAGTTCAAAGGGTGACATGTGTCAAAGTGACTACTCACATATCCCAAGACGCGTAAACGTCCCCTCATGAGCCTAACTTATATACCCATCATCCATCTACTCACGTAGAAGACCAAGGACTAGAGGGTGATTGATATGCCCAAAGTGTACCCTCATACTCTGAGAAGTAACCTCAGCCAACCTCATAGCTGAGTTATCAGGAAGATCATAATAGCCATCGGAGAGGTCGTCCTTTAAAAGTTTGGCTCCACATTTATCAACCTCGACTCATTAGTAGCCGAGTTTAGCAACAGCCTTATGGGATAAACTATGGCGAATTTTGTACTCTTCTTCAGCTGGCATAATAACTCTGCCTAATAACTAACCTTAGCTAGTCAATTAGGTCGAGGTCATACTTATGATTGGCAGACTAACATAGGTATTGGACTCACCAACATCGTACTCAGCTAAGCCGAGGTTACAATCGATGATGTCACAGGTCCGAGCATACACAAGCACATGGAAGACTTGTAACACGTGGATAAAATCGTTATAACCAAATCATTCCCCTCATGTTAAGGAATATTCGGTTATCATTATCTATATATGGCACAACAAAATGTCCACGTGACCTTGGATATATCATCACACTCATGCTCATTGCATGCTTAGGGGGTTCACTACACCCCCAAGCACTATATATACTTGTCTTCCCCTAGAAAGTGAGAGCATTGTATCACAAAGGCTATTAGAGCCCCTATATGAAGATCATTCACTTACATAGTGGACGTAGGCCTAGATAGGCTAAACCACTTATATTGGTGTATTTCTCCTCTTCTCCTCATCTCCTTCTATATCTATATTTTTTACTTGCTACCATAGTTATATTTATTTGAGATCAACAACAACTTCATCTGGTGGTGCTATTTCCAGCATCATCAGTGATAATCTTTCAATGGGTTAAACTATGGTCATGGATCGAAATTGTGACCACAATACTCATGGTCTTGATTGGCGGGTCATAATTCATAACCATGAGCAACCAATCAAAGTTCAGAGTAGGTTGTTATAGTCAACAACTATGACCATTCAACTTATATTCATGGAAAATGGTCATAGTTCCCAGCCGTGACCAGGGAAAAACAATCACAATTCGGGTCACAATTTATGACCATGACCACTATCCACGACCCATAACCGTGACTGTTATCCCAACATTAAGGTTACAAAAGAGACTGGTGCCCTATATTAAGGTCACAGTTTTGAACCTTGACCCACCAAAATGGTCACGGTTCAAAATTGTGACCTGAGCAATTTGTCCGAGTCCAAAACCGTGGCCATTTTCGGTATTTGGCGTACTATTTTATGTCCTTTTAGTTTGTTATATGCAACTTATTTGAAAAAGGAAGGGTTGATAGACAATATAAGTTGCGTACATTTATGTCCTTTTAGTTTATAACTTTATAAACTGTAAGTACACACACACACACACACACACACACACACACACACACACATATATATATATATATATATATATATATATATATATATATATATATATATATATATATATATATATATATATATATATATATACACACACACATACATATATATTATCTTATAACATATATATAACTGCCCAACTAGCTATACCAAGTGAAACAAAATTGTAACACCTAACAAATGACCCAACCGTACCCATGCTCTAGGGACTGGTCGACCTGGCTTATACAGTATGCCCAGCTTTGCGCAATTTCTTTTTTATGGCGGCCCCAAAAGTATCCAAACTTAATTCAAAGCCTCTAGAGCCACCCAATCCCATTCATCAATACATACTAACCATAGATTAATGTATATAACAAGTTTTCTAGAAGATTTAAGATGATTTTAACATAATTAAGGGTTTCATTTCAATTATTCACATTAAAACCCTAGTTTCATCTTCGTTATTAAAATGGGCCAAAGTAGCATATGATTAACATCAAATCCTTCATTACACAAGTGATTATGCATTAATCAATAATTTAAATAATAAAACGAATTAGATTTACAAAATATAACGATTCAGATCATATTACTGGAGGGTTTCCAATAATATAAGCCATATAGCTCTAAGTTAACAAGATTTTTAACATGAGCATGGGTTTAATCACTTAACCAATTCAAATTTACCATAAACATGTTTAAAAATCAGATTATACACTTTAAATCAAAAGTTAAACCTTATTAACATGTTCCTACACATTAAATCATATACTAATACGGTAAATAAGATAGTATTTCTTACCTTAAACGAAGCTTGGTCTCTGATTAATTCCTTTTAAGTGTTCTTTCTCTTCTCTCGAAGTTTGCCTCTTTATTGATAGGTTTTAATTATAACGTATCATGATGTTTAATAAGGGTCATAAACTGATTTAAAACCTTATACTTGGAGGTCTACTATGGACCCACTTTTAGACCCCAAAATAGGCCCAAAACTCTAATCGGGTACTCTTGAAACTTCTCCTAATGGTAGACTACCCAGAGGCCCAATTTTCCACATTAAAAATACTATAAGGGAAAGTTTCTAATCGATTCAATTTATATGTATATTGGTTCATTTTATTTGGAAAACAATTATTTGTATCATAGGTTAGGATTTGAGTTATTTGTCCTTCAAGCCTATGATGTGTGGTTGAAGATCATGTCATCCAAGTTAAAGAGAAATCAAGTACACATAGTGTTTTGTAACCAGTTTTATCTTCAACGCATGAGTCATCTCAAGATGTATGAATGCATATTATGATTGATCCTTGGATACAAGTTTTTACGTGTTTTGATTTTTAAATTGTTTGAGGCAATTTTTCATAAAAATAATTTTAAAGAAAACTATTTTTTTTTGTTAAAGTCGTTTGAATTAGATTTTTAGTTGTTCAAATTAGTTTTTATAAGTCATTCTAAGTGAGGTTAAAATAAGTTTATTATGTTTTACAAAACCTATACGTTTAAATCTCGTTCGATCTATATTCAAACGAGTTTATCATATTCATTCGAATGAGAAATGTTTCGTTCAAAAGATAATGTTCACTTCATTTGAATGACACTATATATTTCATTCGAACGAGTTTTCTAGATTTTTATACTGCCTCATTTTTCGCATTTTCTATAAATAGGAGCACTAAAAAAGTATTTTCAAGATAGGTCTTTGCGGAAATTATTTTCAAGAACATATTTCGTGCCTCCCAGACCTTATTTTACACCTATTTTTTTACGATACGAGTTTCACATACATTTGTTTGTTTGAGGTCTCTTGTGTGCTTCACCAAGGTTATTTGAGATATATATTAGCGATAGTTTCAAGTGGTGGAGACAGTATTCGTGTTGTGCAACGGTTGCACTAATCACAAGATAACTAAGATCGATGGGATACTAAGACGTGGGAAAGCGTATGCGTTGGGTGGATATTGGGAGGCATCCAATAGTGGATGCAAAGAAGGTAACAAGGAATAAGAAAGAACGTTAAGTCTCAAAGGCTTTGAGTAAGTCTAAGTTGTTCTTGTACATAGACCTCTATCGTAGTGGACTTGTGTTACTGGGCCATCCGAGGTATTTACCATTGTCATCGTCTTGTTGTGGTATGTTATCTTTATTATTATATCACCTCTATGCATGCTTAGGTCAAGATTAAAATTGGTAAACCATTTGGACAACATTATGATTTAATTGGTGCAAAGATAAAATTGGTGTTCGTTTGATAATTTATATAAATCCTAGAGCACTAGATCACTTTCAACTACTCTGGGCCTTTGAACTCCCCTAGAACCCAACCTAAACATACCAGCTCAATCTAATAAATTAATCGCAATCTAGATAATTTAATATATGATTTATTTACAAATTATTTAAAATTCTCATTTTAAACTTGGGTCAATCATCCAAATCAATTAAAATCAACAAATTACCCGTTAATTGACTCGACTAAATAATAATTAATAATTAAATAATAATTAACTCCCAAAAATACGATGTACTATAGTATGCTAAAGTGAAAGATTTGGTAGCTGTCATACAGCAAGACAATTGTCAACCAAAGGCGAGAAAAAATGTAGAGAAGGAAAAAAGAGGGAAAGTATAATGAAGGATAAGGGGCGATGAGAAATTGGACCCCAACAAGGCCCATCGCGCCATCAACACTGTTTTTAAATAAACGATGTATTAAATCTTAAACAAGATCAAGGATCAATAGTATTTGAAGTAGCCGATGAAGATAACAAGAAGGACAACAAAGGTACTGTTGATCACTATCAAGTTCCAGATAATGTCTTAGATAATGAGGAGATAGGATATGAGTTTGAAATAATTCATGGGTACTCAAGCCCTAAATAAATCTAAGGGAATGCTATCATAATAGAGTTGAAAAAATCACTGTGGTGGTGGAAGCTTTCCAGATTAACCATGCTAAACCCACTGTCAGCAAACTTCACCTACCAAAAGAGATTGATTATATTAAGAAAAAAAAATTCATCAAGCAAGACTTGGTCAGAATCAGAACTCCATATCAAGATACATTAGTAGTCACACTCAGGACTTGATATTGTGATATAGATAAGCCACTAATTGAATAGATAATTTCTTCAAAGGCGGTGTATCTCAAACTATTTAACTAACTTAACTGAAAAATAGAGGATCTAAAGTAAGCAACCATCCATTTGGTGGGATTCTCAGGAAAAATGGCGATGCCACTATAAAAGGTCATGCTCCCTTTCCAAACTGGGAGTATATAAAAACTGATTAAATTCTTAATCATGGACATTAATTCGTCGTACAACTCAATTATTGGATGGATCAATTTATGAAGGTAGTTCCATATGCTTATCATCAGAAGCTTAAATGCATTACCAATCAAGGGGTAATAGAGATACGTTCAAATCAAGCTTCTACTCAGAAATGCTTTGTTGCAGCCATCGATTCTAATAAGGAGAAGAAAAGGGTGAATATGGGAAACAAATCGTGAGCTACACCATCCAAATAACACCTAAAATATGGGAGATCGTGGGTATAAGACACAAGGGTCGCCCAGTCGATATAGTCACGAAACTATTGAAAGAAGTTGTATTTGACAACTCACACCCACGAAAGAAGTTTCTGATCAGCAGCTCCCTCATTGATTGTGAAAAATAAGATGTGGTGTCTTTCATAAAAAAGAACAAGGATGGGTTCACTTGGCAACCATATGATATGCCTTGTATCAACTCCGAAGTAATATGACACAATCTTCATATGGACCCGATATTACCATTGATCACACAGAAGGCACGATAAAAAGACATTAAAAAGTCAAAGGTAGCGTAAGAAGAAGTTGGGAAACTTTTGGAGGCAACGTCTATCAAACAAGTTCAATTGCCTAAGTTTATCTCCAACCCGATTGTGTTCATAAAGAATAATAGGAAGCGGAGAGTCTACATAGATGTCACCGACTTGAATAAAGCATTTCTAAAAGAAGGATTCCCCTTCCAAGATTAACTAATTGGATGACGCCACATTTAGCCATGAATGGGTGAGATTTTTAGATGCTTATTTTGGTTATCATCAAATCCATCTATTTAGGCCCGACGAAGAAAAACATACTACATTTGGCATTTAATGTTACACAATCATGTCATTTGGACTCAAGAACGAGAGGGAAACATACCAATGGATAGTCACCAAGATGTTGAAGCATCAGTTAGGCGATTCCATGGAGGTGTACATATATAAAATGCTCGTGAAAATAAAAAAATTATGACCGCTTTTTAAATTTCTTGAAGATGTTTGAGGCCCTTTGGTACTACAGAATGAAGATCAATGAAGCTAAATGCTCTTTTGGGGACCATCCTAGAAAGTTCTTAGGTTATTTAGTCATCCACAAAGAGATTGAGGCAAATCCTTGTTAGATCGAGGCTATAAGGACCATTCAACTGCCCAAATTTGTTATAGGAATCCAAAAGTTGACAAAAATACCTGCGACACTTAATCTCTTCATTTACAAGTATTTATATATTAAGAAAGGATAATAAGAGAATCTAGAATGCTGAGTGTTCATAGGTGTTTGAATGGCTGACTCGGGGTCTATTGATAATCATGTAAATCAAAATATAAAAAAATATTACCCGAACGTAAAACCCTACAAGGAAGAATTATGTAATATATTTGATATCTCCTTGGTTTGATCTCAACTCAGCACCGTAAGTATTTGATGAAGAGTAATCAAGAACAAAGGCTTGATTTACCTTACGTTCTTGTACAGTATTCACGATATAAACTATCACCAACAAAGTAACAAGCTTCTTAAAGCAAGAGATCCTCTTTTTTTCTCTCTTTATTTCCTCTCTTTCTCTCAAGCATGAACTAGAGTTTTTATAATTTCAAGAGTGATTAACTTCTTAGAATAAGAGAGCCTTAGGTGCATATATATATGCTACGACATGGGCTCTATAAAGAGATAAGGATGTGGGTCCTAATATCCCTAGAAAACCTAATCAAAATAAAATTCTAATCCTATTCCATTAGTTATTATTAATACAAATAAATAATTAAAGTTTCTACTCCACTCCTTAACCCAATATTATATTCTGATATTCTTCTTATTAATTACTTAATTCTCCTCGCGTTAAGTTTATAGATAATCGCTAATAAAATAAATTATTAATAATTTATTTGATTAACTTTTTTAAATCCTTAAGTAGTCAAACTTAACTTATATGTAGTGCCAGATTAACATAATCCGCATGCAGGGTTTGATACGTATAAAAGTTACAAGCATCTCAAGGGGGTATCACTAATATCTACTCCAAGACATGGATTCCATCCATAAAAGACTTCCACCATCCATTAATCCCCATTACCCAATCTATCGGGATTGTTGATCTAACAATGAATCTCCCCTGATAGGTCAAAACAATAAATAACTAATGCATGTATCCGTCCATCATATCAGGATTAAGAGACCTAAGTAAACCTAATAATCATGAGGTGTACATGGTCATAGAAAATCAGTAGAAAGACAATTACCTCACAGTGGTCATATTAAATACACACAAAGTGTACAAGCACAATAAGTTAAAACTCTACCATTTACCATAATTAAGATAGAATTACTAAAATATTATGATATAACCCTACAAATGGTGTATCATCTCCATTTAAGACTCTCAATGGAAAAACTTATATTTCATAAGAACTGATAATCTGATCCTTTGTGTGTAAGTCGTACTCTACACACTATATCACATACTAAGTCGAATAAAAGAAACAAATAATATATAAAATAATGCAAATACTATACCCATAAATGATTCTCATTAAAATAGGAAAAATATAATTTTATTAAATAATAAATCCATAACTAAAACTATTACATAAATCATGGTTTTAGTTTACTTCTCTAACAAAAGGCACTTGAAGAAATCAAGCGCTACCTCAACTGATCTTTTTTCCTCATAGTTCCAAACCCGAGGGATGTCGTCTTCTCGTATATCTCTATATCCGATCATATGGTCAATTCAATATTTATGTATGAGAAAGATAGACACCAAGCCCTCATTTACTCCGTCAGCAAGAGATGGCTAGCTATTGAGATGCATTGTCTCACACTGGAAAAATTAGCCTATTTAATGGTAATAGCCTAGCAGAAGTTTAAGCACTACTTAGAGGATCATTCCATCATGATTTTAACTTCCTATCCATTAACCTCTCTGGCCGGATGTCCAAATGGTTGGTGGAATTGGGAAGGTTTTAATACCCACTATCAACCCAAAACTACAATAGAAGGAAATTTTTTGGTGGATTTCATCATTAAGTTTGTTAGAGAGTATCAACTTGGGAAGGAAGTTAATCTCGGCGATCAAGTGATTATGTACGGTATTGACCAACATGTCAAATGGAATCTCTATGTGGTTGGTGAATCCAATACTATGGGGGCCAGAGTAAGGATAGTACTATTTACCCCTGATCAGACCATCCTCGAACAGGGAATACGAATTGTCTTTAATGCATTAAATAGCGAAGCAAAATTTCTCCATAGAGGATTAAAGAAAGCTTTATCGTTTGATGCTATTAACCTTGATATATTGTGTTATTTAAGTTTGGTATCTAATAAAATACCAGGAAACTACAATGCCAAAAATGAATTCTTGTCACCTTAGCTTTAGATAATTCCGGAGTCAATTACCCAGTTCAAACATTTCAAAGTCTAATAGTTCCCTATGGAATAACAATCACATGAATTCCTTAGCCACTTTAGATACAACTGTCAAGTTCATCCTTAAAAAAGTAATAGAGGTGGAATATTTGGCTCAGTCGATCAACCATTAGAAACAGGACATCGACCAAGTGATTTACATCCAAAAATTTCCTAGTTGGACGAACCCAATAATTATCTACTTACCGGAATATGTGCTACTTGTGAACAATAAGGAAGCCCATCAAATTAAGGTGAAAGTTGCCCAGTTTTATTTATCTCCTAAAGGAAATCTCTATATGAGGTATTTTACTGGGAAATACTTTCAATGTGTTCATACGATAAACATCAACCGATTCTTATATGACTTAAGTGACGGAATTTATGGAAGTCATCCTAGTGAAATATCTCTGGCGTTCAGGGTTAAAAAGGAGGAAAATTAGTGGCCTTATATACAAAAGGACGTCATCTCCAACGTGAAGAAATGCAAAAAGTGTCAGATGTTCTCACCAGTGCTTAACTAGCCGGACAATGACCTCAAGTCCTCACTCAACCATCCCATTGCCTTTTTATTAGTGGGGGTTAGACATTATAGATTCACTGCCCACGACACCGAAAAACTGGAAAGCCCTCCTGATCTACATGGATTATTTTGCCAAATGCACTGAGGAAGAGCCTTTGGAGAAAATAAGAGATGTCGATGTGATCAAATTTATATAGAGGAACATCATAAGACATTTTGTCATGCTAGGAACACCTATCACTGACAATAAAATGCAACTTAAGAGTGTCCATTTCCAAGACTTCTACAACAACTATTCAATCAAGCATTACTACAGTTTGATGGCTTACCCTCAGAACTGGGTAAGTTAAGGCTCCGAATAAAATAGTCCTTAATAGAATGAAAAAAATGTTAGAGAAGTAAGCAGACCCATATCCTCCAGACATACTGAACAACCTCGAGATGGTTGACTAGGGAAACGCCCTTTGCGTTAGCCTTTGGGATGGAAACTATAATCCCATTTGAGTTCGAAAGATCAACCATAAGGACAAATATAGACGTTCAAAGACTGAACAATGAGATTATCAATATAAAGCTTGACATGGAAGATATAATAAGAGAATAATCCTTAATTATGTTGGAAGCCTACTATAAGATGTTGGTAAGTAAATATAACTAAGGGGTACTAAGAAGTCTCAGGTTGGAGACTATGTCCAAAGGAATATCTTTAGCAGAGAAAGGAAACCATCGGATGACAAGTTAGGACCCAACTAGGAAGGACTGTTTAGAGTCACCAGATATTACCTTCAAGGGGCCTCTCATTTGGAAATAATATAGGATGGGGAGATACCTCAGGATTGGGATGGAGCTAAACTTTTTTAAAAAAATAATCCTAACTTTCAATTTTAAATTTAGTCAAATCTTATTTTGCCATTATCTTTTTACATATAGTACTTGCATTTTTACTAGCTTAGCTTAATACAATTATCATTGATTGTTTGAAATGGCAGGCCAATGTTATTACTTATTATCTTATTTATGTTCGACAATATTACTGTCTTGATGACTTATTGATTTTGTTACACTTAGTCACTATGTTGAGGTTATATGTTTCATCATTGTTGATATGAAAACATTATGAATTCCCCCTAATAAGCCTAAAACATAGGAGATAATCCTTGTGCATAAGAAGTATGGCGAGGTTTGTTGGATAAAATCCTAAATGGGTAGATGGCCTAGTGAGAAGGTGCCTTCTCACCACAAATTTGTACTAGGCCTAAGATAGTTTGATGACACATCCTAAAAGGTAAGACCAAGGAACACATTGTGGGCATAATTGAAAAGGGATAATGTAAACAAAAATAAAAAATAAACAACGCAAATTCTATTAATTCAAGTTTTTAGTAATTACAAAGTGGATCATAGTCAACCAATTTCCTAAAAAATAGGAAGCGAAAATCACATCATCTTTGCCGACCAGTTGACATTCCATCTCTGTATGATGATTGATTATTCTTTGGATTGGGCCAAACTCATCATGGCTATCATGGTTCACAAAACATTCCTTTATTAGTTGGACGGGGATCGCATTAACTGGTATCCATGACTCTTGGCTTCCAATGAGAGGGATCATAACGTAGGGAGAATCGACCCCATAACAATTGAGAATCTCGAGGAACTTTGAGGACTGCCATGTCATTTAACCAACCATACTTTTAGGCTAATTTTTTGGCTTCATTTAGGTGGATTGAGGCATTTATTCAGCCCTCATCATAGCCATTAGCCGAGACTGCGTGAGGTCTTTTTTTGGAACTCGTACCTTATATTCATGATTCTGTAGTGCATCCCCTTTAAAATCCACTTGTATTATTCAAAATATTTCTCGTTCTTGCTGAGCTCTTATCTTAGTGTAACATTCTTATTTTGGAGAAAAATAACCCTACTTTTTATCTTCTCTGATTAAGCTTAAAGACTCATGATTCGCTTTGTATGATCGCCTTAAGTACTCATCACTTTGTGGAAATTGTGACAAACAACCACAAAAGCCAAATGATCTCGATCTAAGGCCTCAACCTTAAGTACAAAGTCCAAATAATTATTTTCCTAAACCACATGCATAAGGACTAGGAAATTATAGAAATAAACCTAGTCAGGCTAACATTTAAATCAGCTATAGTACACAACACACACAAGCAAAGTGTGAAGAAAATGATATGATTGCAACAAAAGAAACTTTTCATTTCATTTTCAATCACGTGACAAGCCTTTATAATAATTAAAGAAAAGAAAAGGAAAGATAAGCAAAATTATAAAAAAGACCCTAGGCTGAATTAAACTGCATGAGTCTCATTGGGATCTTGAATAACTTTTGGTTAGTTAGTAGCCTTTTCCTTCTCTTCTTATTCTTCCTCCAAGTTTGGAGGGAATCCAATATAATGTTGAGCAAAAAACTAAGAGTTGGAACTAATTATAGACTTGGACAAAGCCTCATCCCACCCCTTTTTGAACAAGGCATTTTGCACAAAACCCAATAGATTTTTTAAATTATCAAAGGTTTTGCCCCATCCTTTTTCAAAGGAAAAACTACTTGCCTCTAGAGCCACAATAAGGTTTTGGGTAGACTCTTGGTTTTCCTTCTCTGAACCTTCCACCTCCGCCTTCATTGAATGATATCCTAGTCCTTAGCCTTTAATAAGGTCTCGTCTTTGGTCACGTTAACTTTATAATCATTAATGGACATATGGTCCTCATTCAAGGTAACCCCTACGTTTTCTACCTCCTTATTCTTCTTGAACCTCTTATAAGGTACATTGATGAAGTACAACAAAAACTGTTAAGCAAAAGAGAAGAAGAAAAATTAGTATCATGTGCATAAAACCATAATAAAGACATTTAGATAGAGGAAATTCAATATTTATAAGAGAAACGACATGGGGAACACGTAGAGCTAACTTATCAGAAGTTAGGCTAGAGACAAATGACTAGTTGCTGGGGAGACAAGCTCTACTCAAAAGACCAAGAGCTAGTTTTGTCTCCTTGGCAACTTACACCTTGAAAGGGGATTTTCCATTCCCAAGGTCTTCCACTACCTTGTAGGTTGGTAGTTGGACAACCAGGTTGCTGTTCGTATTACTAATTTTTCAGGATGGGCCTTTATCTTCTCTAAGGAATCCTATATAACAACAAAGCCAGAAGGACCCCTGATCTCTTTAATTTTGGCCAGTCGAGCATTAGATAAATTCAGATAGAGGACACCCCCAACAATTTGGGGATGTTTCTCTTTGGATGAATTTTATCCTCAGAGGAAGTGGGGACAATGGTTGGGCTGGTAGAAACATCCATGAACTTAAAAGATCCTAATCTGCTAATAGCTAAAGGGCTATGCCCAGCAAATCCCTCTGGGGATCTCTGGTTCACAGACAATAGGTGTTGTAAAAGATAATGTTAATAATGAAGTGTAAAAGAGAAGGAACGTAGTTTATCTGGGATGGTCAGTGTCTCAAAAGTTTTTGATCGACCAGACTTTCTTGAAGGTAGAAAAATTTATATCATGTGGTTTGGGCTCTCTCTTCTTCTAAGGAACTGCAAAATAAAAATCAAAGCATTACAATAGATCCTAAGTCATAAAGATTAAAAAATATATCAGAATAATGCAATATGAATAGAACAAGGACTTAAACATATATCATTCTTTCCCTTGGGGAACCTTGGGTCCTTGTAGAACCCACTACCCATTGGTATGGGCAGATGTTCTTATTTTTTTTACTATAAAGACTTGGGCCCATTACTCGTTGTTGAATTACAATATATTGACAATGAAGGCCTTTTTGACCTTCCTTGCTTTAAGGTAATGGACATTCTTAAAGTTCATTACCCATATATAGCAACAAAAAATCTTTAGAATCCCTAATTGCATCCCATAAAGCTCATTCTAACAGTCTAAATCATTCACAATCCTTGAAGTGTTTAGGGAACACTAGATAGGGACCACA
This sequence comes from Sambucus nigra, assembly GCA_949130495.1. NCBI lineage: Eukaryota > Viridiplantae > Streptophyta > Magnoliopsida > Dipsacales > Adoxaceae > Sambucus > Sambucus nigra. Next base: position 241,724,057 of record OX422207.1, read on the forward strand.
TTAAATAAGTCTCGAGACTCAATAAAGATACGGTTTAGGGGAAATGTGATCCTATCCTCAGCCACAAATTGGGAAAATATTCAGTGGTCATCATCATTATTATAATATTCGGTGGGGCCAAAGTCTAGCTCAATAGTCACCCATAGAGGATTAACAACCTTGGAAGGCCTTAACACCGTTCGTTTTGATAATGGACGCCATCTTTACACCCAACAGTAAAAATGAAAGAAATGATGGAATAATTTGAAGAAAATAGAGAAATTCAGAGGAAAGTGGAAGGAGAAGACTTATAAGATGTGGGAGTGACAGTAACGCTCTTGAATTCTTGAAGGCAGAAGAAGATTTGAATAATTAACCAAACTGATGACAAGAAGTGGGTTTAGTGGCTTAGAACACATCCCAAGAAAAATCCCATCATTAGTTGACATTCTCCTAAATATCGATTGGCACATAATCGTCCCTTCAACTTAGGGCACCAGAATTACAAGTGTACCCCTAACATGGTTGGGTCATATTACTAGCGTAACCTCAAAGGTTATTTGGTACAAAGAATCTCCCTTCATGTACTATTAACATCATGCCCTCCGACCACAGTACAAATGATGATTAGGGCTGGTTGTGACCATAATGGTCTTATTTGAAAAAGCGAACAAACCTCTATGACCTAAACTAGATATAAAGATTTAGGGGTAATCATAAGGGAAATAATAAAATTACACATGTAAGGAGAACAAAATCCAATTGCACTCCACCAAAAATAGCAATCTGTCACAGTTTTAAACCATGCTAACCCTAATCTGGCACGGTTTAAAACTGTGCTAGAATTGATCGTGCCATATTAGGTTTAGCATGGATTAAAATTGTGCAAGATTGGAAAATTTGGCATGTTTTTGGCACAATTTTAAACTGACATGTTTTTTCCTTGGTTTCAAACCGTGCCAGATATCTAAATTGGCATGCTTTTGGCACGGTTTAAAACCGTGCCGTATTTTTATTTTCTGGCATACTTTTGGCATGGTTATAAAGCATGCAAAATTTTTTCATAAGCGTGTTCACATTTTATAACCTGATACGATTTTGGCACGCTTTTAAATCGTGCCAAAATTTTCAATAAATAAAAAAAAATTTACTATTTGAAAAAAAATTTAGGAAAATCAGCAGTTGCAAATCTAGAAGAAAGAAATATCTATTATTTGCGAAAACATCAAGAAAATTCATAAATAGAGAATCTAGCATGTTGTTGATAAACTAATATACATACTAGACTTCAAACATTACAAGTCTTAATAGTTCACCGATAAAAAAAAAATGGGTAACGTTTTCTCTATTTTCAGGACATCCTGAAACCTGTTAGTATAAAACTTGAGTTAATCTAAAGCACCCAAATCCATTAAATTTAACAAAATAGAATTATAAAAATACACATGACCATAAAATTTAACAATAAAATTACAAAATACCTCACAACCATAACACATAAAAAACAACAATACCAAATGTCAACCACAATAAATAAATAACCTCTCTGTTGTAAAGCATCGACTTCTTTGTGTTTTCCATGTGGATAACAACTAACACAAAAATGTTATCCTACAAAAAATAGGATACAAAAAAGAAGATGATATCATAATCAATTACTTTTATAAAATCCATATCCAAGCTAAAAAATTGCATATACTTATCATCATATTTGTAAATTATCGTCATATTCTCAAATCGTGAGTCTCGTGACTACACGCGTGCGAGGTGTTCGCCCCTCTTATGGGGCCATTTAGGGCTTATTTTCAGTTTTCTTTCCTCTAACGACATGTTTTAATCCTAAGTCTAAATATTTATAAATTATCGTCATATTCTCAAACCGACAGTTATGTGACTAAGCTATTAGTTCCTACAAGTTACATTGGTCCCGTTCGAGGTGTTTATGCCTCTTACGGGGCTGTTTGGGGATTGTTTTGGATTTTCACACTCTAACAGCATGTTTTTAAGCCTAAGCCTAGTTATTTGAAAACTATCACCATATTCTCAAATCGGGAGTCCCATGACTCACAATGGAAATTCTTACGTATTACATTAGTCCCGTACGAGGTGTTCGTGCCTCTTGCGGGACTATTTTGGATTTTCACACTATAACGACATGTTTTTAAGCCTAAGTCTAGATATTTACAAATTATTATTATATTCTGAAATTGAGAGTCCCTTGACTACACAATCAGATCCTACGAGTTACATTGGTCCCGTACGAGGTGTTCATGCCTCTTACGAGGACATTTGGGAGTTGTTTTGGATTTTCACCCTCTAACTACATGTTTTAAGCCTAATTCTATATATTTTCAAATTATTATTATATTTTTAAATCGGTAGTCCCGTGACTACACGATGAGTTCCTACGAGTTACATTGACCTCGTGCGAGGTGTTCGTGACTCTTACGGAGCCGTTTGGAGGTTGTTTTGGGTTTTCACCCTCTAACCACATGTTTTTAAGCCTAAGTATAGATTTTTGTAAATTATCATTATATTCCCAAATTGCGAGTCCCGTAACCAGGTGGTTAGTTCCTACGAGTTACATTGGTCTTGTGCGAGGTGTTTGTGCCTCTTACGGAGCCATTTGGGGGTTGTTTCGGATTTTCGCACTCTAATGACATATTTTTAAGCTCAAACTTAGATATTTGAAAATTATCATCATATTCTCAAACTGAGAGTCCTATGACTATGCGATCAGTTCATACAAGTTACATTGGTCTCGTGCGAGGTGTTCATGCCTCTCACAGAACCGTTTCGTGGCTATTTTAGGGTTTCACCTGATAAAGCATGTTTTAAGTATAAATTTAGATATTTGCAAATTATTATCATATTCTTAAATTGGGAGTACCATGACTGCACAATCGATTCCTAAGAGTTATTGGTCATGTGCGAGGTATTCGTTCCTCTTACGGGGCCGTTTGGAGGTTGTTTTAAGTTTTCTCCCTCTAACGATATGTTTATTCCATTTGAACCTAAAACTTACGTATAATTGTCATTTATAATGCCAATAAGCATAATATTAAGAGGGTACACATATATATTAAGCATTAAATAAAGTGAAAACACACACACACACACACATATATATATATATATATAAAAGTCTCCTATAAGGACTTCTTATAGTGCAGACTCTGGTACATACTATTTTTTTAAAATAGTAAAAAAATGAATTTTTTTGATGAAACTTTATGTATTTGATCTCCACGGTGAGAAGATCATCTCCAATTTTTTTCATCAAAAAATTCAATAAAACAACCATTGAGATTAGGTGATATGTTAAAAAAATGTATAAATATGCATTTTCAACCGTTGAAATGTTGGGTCGGCGCCAGTCACTTTATTGATTGAATTTTTTTATGAAACTTCACGGATATGATCTTCTCACTGTCGAGATCATATCCACGAAGTTTCATCAAAAAATTCAATCAAAAATTGGGTGAGATGATGGCCCACATTTCAACGGTCAAAGATGCATATTTATACCCTTTTTTTACATATCACCTCATCTCAACTGTTTTTTTATTGAATTTTTTGATGAAAAAAATTGGAGATGAGCTTCTCACCGTGGAGACCATTTTCATGAAGTTCCATCAAAAATTTCATTTTTTACTATTTTAAAAAAATGGTATGTACCGGGGTCTGTACCATAATAAGTGCTTACAAGAGGGGGCCCTTATATATATATATATATATATATATATATATATATATATATATATATATATATATATATATATATATATATATATATATATATATATATATAATAAGGAGTAGAATTTTTTCATTATTCTATAAATTGACAAGCTAAGTAGGGGTGAGAATTGTGCCAACAAGGCTACAAATGGAGGGTTGAGATTATTTTATTACATTTTCTAGTTTTAACCCTTTACTTTTTTGTTTCCCCCTCTTTTCCCTCCCATTAAATGGTTTCCCCCTTTTACTTTAATTTAAAAAAGGTTAAATTAGGAAATCTATCCACCAATTTCATCTCTTCTTTTGTTCCCCATCTTTTGACTCCCATCTTTCTCTCTCCGTCTTCTATCGGCTCAAAAAATGAGGCGCTTTTAGCTTCCTGATTCTTCATCTCCATCCAAGTACGATTTTCGTTTGAATCGTTGGAGTCCTCATCTCCATCTTCCCATTTCATTTTAGCTAAGTTCTTCATCTTCATCACTATCCGTTGGTTTCATTTTTCAATTTATCCCTAAGCTTTTCATTTAGCATTATTTATTTTTTGTTGAATCGTTGGGTTAAATTTTATTCTAAGTTTATGTGTTGTTTATATTTGTGTTGTTGTTGATTTGATCCACTAATCTTGAAAATGTTGATTTAGGTTTAATTGTTGATTTAATCCCCGTTCTTGAAAATGTTCAGTCTCCCACACAGACAGGTCAAGGTAATTCCTCTCTCTATGTCTCTCTCTCTCTATTTTTCCACACTCACTTTATTTTGTTTTACATGGCATACGCTTGAATATATGAAAACAGGTTTCCTGTTTCACCTTTAGGTTTTGAAAGTAGAGGTCGATTTCAATTCAGGTTTTCAAATGGAGGTGGCTTTCAAGGAAAAACAATACATATCTGGTTTTTATGCTTTGAAATTTAGGGTTGTTGAAATTCAAGGTTGGTGCTTTTATTTTAGAGTAGGAGTAGATTTTTTCAACATTCATGTTTTTTTAAGAATAACATTCATGATTTATATTATGAAGCACTAAATTTTTGGGTGTTTATTCTACAAAATGGCATGTGTTCTAGAAAATGCTTAATTGAGCATAAAATAGTGAAATGGGACCCATGGTTATTAGAGGAAGGTAGTATAAGGTACCAATGACGTTAGCCACACACGGAAAACCCTTCGACACTGCTCCAATGCCCTCATCCCTCCCATACATTTCCATCTTTTTTGTTCAGGATACTTCAAAACAAAGGGGTAAGATTTTTGTGGTTCCTAGGGATTATTTCAGTCTTGCTTTATGTATTTAATGCTTTTTGGTATAGGGTTTTTGGGTGGGTGTTTTATTTTTGAGACGTGCATTTAAATTTGGTTTGAGGGGGAGTTGTTGACCTCATTCTACTTGATGATTTGTTTTATAGCTCTACCATTTAAGGATTCACCATCTCAGTGTGTTCAAAGGGTACACTCACACTTTTTACTCTTCTGGGTGGTTTTAATTTATTGGTTTTTCGTTTGTGTTTTTTTTTCTGGACTGAACATGAGCCCTATATTCATAAGCTAAAGAATGGATTTTATTAATACTTTTGGTAAATTTTTACGTTTATGGTTTATTTGTGGTTGACAAAGAGAGATTTTATTTTTTCTTCTTTTTGTGATGCTTAATCTTATATTTGCACTTCTTTATGTTGTGTCAAGTTTAATCGGAGCGTTTAACCTTTTTTATTGTGTGATAAGTCCAGTTGAGAAATTTAACCTTTTTTACTCTTTTGGATTTTAACCATTTTGTTTTTTATATTTGAAAATTTTATGTTCATGTAACATTTTTTTTCTTCATTTTAATTTTAGATAAAAAGGTCGATGATTCCATTACTTTTATCTGGATGAGTCCCTCTTTGATGCTTTGATTGAAGATTTCATCTTGGGTGTTGACTTTGAAATAAGAACATCTCGGGGTTAAGAATAACTTTCGGCATACCTAAATGGGCCATTTTAAATTTATGAAGTAATTTGAGGCAATACATTTGAAACTCCCATGTCAATGGCAGACTTTGATGAGTTGAAGTGTGAATTTCAAGTTTTGGAAGCCTATTTTTGGTTTTTCAGTGGACTTGATCTATTTTTATTGTGTGTGAACCAAAACAGAGCATATGTGTTGCTTCGATTCCTTATCTTGATATTTTTATTTAAGCTAATCACAATATATTATTTGATACAAACTATGAATGAGTAGTTACAAGTTACAAAGCACGAGTTCTTACAAATTACTATGTTTTTAAACTACTTTTTCTTCTACTGTTTGTTTGTGATCAATCTATGTATTTATTGTACATGTGTTCTTTTTCTCATGGAAATTAGTTAAATTTTCAATGCACCTTTGACATACTGTGTGATTTAAAACTCCTACGTAAAAGTTTTCTTCTTTGTTATAATTCAGAAGCAAAGGAATCAACGAGGAGAAATGGTAATCCTATGACAGGGGAAGCCCCTTGGTGACTCGGTTAGTGAAGATTTTTTCAATTATTTTCAAGTTAACATAAATTTTTTTAGTTCTATTATGTTTAGTCTTTTTTTAGGTTCCAAATTGAGTACTTTTGAGTCATATTTGCAATTTGGATGTTTTATTATTTATATAATGTGTTTTAATTTGGTTTATTTTGTTATAATTAGTAGGTACTTAAAAGTTACAATCCGCTGATTGTCGCCCATTTTATAGCTCCAAGTTACACTAAACTCATTATGATGATGAAGCACATTGGGTTTCTCCATCATCGTCTTTTGTCTGACAGTATTAACTGTGTATGACTCTGGAATGCTGTTACACCATACCTAATAAAGAAAACGACTTTGAATATGTTGAAACTCATCAAGCTCGGTCTAATGTTAATAAGTGGTTGTTGAAACTCATGCCTAATTATTTTATGCATTGTGTGGAAGCATGTCACATGCACTACGCGTGGCATTTTTCCTGTCAATGTTTTGATGTGTTTTGACACTTGTAAGGCATGGAACCGTGTCATAGGCAGTAGACAAAGCCATTTTTTAATAATAAGGTATGGCCTTTTTTAGTGTTTATATTCTTATTTGTAACTATTATTTGAATTAATACCACAGGAGTATGAGATGAGGGCAACAGTGACGTTGCCGAAAGAATCAAATCCGCCTCTCGTAACAGTAATGTTGCCAGAAGAATCAAATCCGTCGCTTCAACTAATTTACTCCGACAATCAATCTGTCTTCGCTGAAATTCGAAAAATCTTATGGAAATGAAGGAAATTTGGTTTGATTTAGAGAGAGACAATCAATCTCAAATGGTAGAAAAGCTTAAAGCTGGTGTTATTCAGTTGTTGGAAGCTTCTGATGATTATATGCAGTTCTCCTGAGCAGTTCAATCTGTATGAAATGGCTCCCAGATTGTGGAAAAGTCAACAGATTTTAAGAAGTTGTTTGATGACAGGAGTGCAAAATTAAAGGCAACTTCATCTTTTGCTCCACAAAATCAATCATTATTACGCCAGTACGGAGAAGGGGTATGAAATGTTCATCATACTGAACAACCAATGATAGGTGAAGAGCAGGAGGATAATGTAATAACCAGTACACATTGTGTTGGAACACGAGGCCCCCAATTTTAAGATCTTATTACAAAAAATTGATTTCAATTTCCTTTTCTAAGATGCAGAAGCGAGATGGTTCAATTAAACACACACAAACACAAATTTTTAATTACTTTCAAATTAAAATTAAACCAAAGTGAAACTAAATTAAATGACACATGAATATTTCACTTAAACCAATTTAACCCAAGTCCTAAAAATTTTCCTAAGTCATATTTGCAATATCACCAAAATAGTCCAAGCCATTTTCAACAAATTAAATGATGACTTGAATTAAATTAACATATACCCAAATTGATTTTGCACCAAATTAAATAAGTAGTGATTTAAACCAAATTTTATCTTTTTTGATTTTTGCAAAAGATAAAATAAACAAATAACCACTACACCGCAATGTACGAGGAAAAACCCACAACGGGAAAAAATCTCAGACGGCCCTATCCTTAAGTCCACTAAGTACGAAATTATAATTACAAGAAAGATGACATACAACACTCGACTCGACTCCTTCAAGACCCTATGCGTCTTCTTGTAACTACCTCTTCCTAGACGATAATCCCGAAACTCCACCAGAACCTTGGAATCCACCAATGAGACTTTAGGAACACCGCCAACCACACATGGCGCCTTTCACCATGTGAGAATGCCGCAGCAAAACCAACGAACTTCTTCTTTATGGGATGTAGAAGTAAACCCAAATGAACTCTTAAACTCGGTAGATTAAACCCGGTGCCAAACACTCCAAGCAATATATTTATATGGAAAATTGGAATAAACAAATTATGGGTGTAAGAAGGTGTTTTTCAAATAATGTTCTTGAACTACAAACACTTAAACATGAACTTTTGAACTTAGCAAGTTTTTCTCAAAAATGTTCTCTCTAAAAGTTGTTTAGAAAATGTCAAAAGTTAGTTTTTCAAAATCGGTTCCTGCACATATAACTTCTGTCAAAAGATAGTGGGTAAAGGTAAGTGGAAACATGGGAAAAACTACTCAAAACTGCCAGAAAAATTTCTTGCCTGAAATATCGTTCGAACGAGATTTTCGTTCGAAAAAAGTCTAATTATAATGACCCTTCTAACGAAGTTCCAGTGGCCAATGGGTAAATAACATTGGCAAACTTGTTCGAATGAAATTGTCATTTGAATGACAAACTCGTTCGAATGACAATATCGAACGAACTTCCAGAATGTTCAAAATTCGATTTTTAGCCCAGAAACTTTATTTTAAAGTTTTAAAGAAACTTTCTGAAAATAAACAACAGATTAAACAAAACTTAACACCCAATACTAATTGTTCCAAGCTCCTATATAAATATGTAATGCATTCATACCTTAGGAGTAAACGGAACAAATGTTAATGACACAGAAACGAGGAACAACAAACTGAGCATTTTATGAAGCTTTAATCTTGGCTGCTAAGCCTTCAACTTTAGTATGTCATAGGCTTGAAGGATGGTGAAGAACTCTTTACTATGACTGAAACGTTTTTGTACGAAATTGAGCCAAAACAACAACGGACTCAATTGGAAATTTGTGTCCTTACAAATCTCCCCCTTTGGCTATTCCGGAACAAAAGCTAACAAAAATCCTAAAGGGTCGTCAAGATCTACTAGACATAAAAAAGTCCCACCCAAAATAAAAATACAATAGCTTGACTCAATCAACCCAAGGATCAATATCTTTGTCGATGATGAACGTTTCCATTTAGAAGAATTCCTTCACACTTAAGCAAACTATCAAACGCTTAGGGAATATCAAGAATATTAAATGCAATTAAGATAAATACTCCCTCTAAATTAATTCTCCCATTTATCAACTGTGATCTACCTAAGAAGGTCGCGACTCCCCCTAAGTTAAATCTCCCAAACTAAGTTACGATTACAATAGAATTAGATACCATTTCTCCCCTTATCATTCTCCCCCTTTTTGTTCAGGAATAGACAAAGAATATAAACTAATTTAAACACGATGAATAGAGTGATAAGAACATGAAAGTATATGGGCAACAATAACATAACTAATACATACAAATGAATACCAACTATGATGCGAAAACAAATGATATCAAATTGACATATAAGATTCTAAGCATATGATATCAAAACAAACTACGTAACAAACTAGGTACTAATTATGAATTGAAGCATAAATGGACTAGATAGCAAGGCAAAGACCAAAAAAAATCAAATATATGTATACACAATATGTACCAAATAGACACGAGTACACATATAAAGACATAAACACCAAAATGATACACACAAAATATAATATGAGTCTTCCACATTCTTATAGCATAAATGTGTCATATGGAAACGAAAGTGTAGGGGTGTGAACTAGTAACAATCAAATTTAGACCCAATCACTTAAAACATGTTCATGGAGTTCTCATTTGATTTCATGCTTCATCACATTTTAATATAACCTCATGTGATAATATAATTTGAACTCAATGAACAAACATACACAATGCATACAAGCCTAGAATTTTGATGATTTCACAAACCAATAGAGTCATGACATTGAAAGGACAACAAGAATAAATGGACATTGTGCCAACCGTTGATATACCATCCAATCTCCCTCAATAAGAATATATTATTTGAATGAATATATCAATAAAACAGGCTTTGGCAATTATTTTTCTTTTTATGCCATATTTTCTTTTAGGCCTTTGGACCACGTATTTCTTTTAGTTCCAAACAAATGGCGGCTTACTCGCAAAGGATGATATTTCCTTCCGGACCCCTTCCTCGTGCACATTTATATATATATATATATATATATATATATATATATATATATATATATATATATATATATATATATATATATATATATCATTTTTATATCTTACACAAATCTCCCGTGCAACGGATTTTAACATGCACTAGTCCTCCTAGATCATATAATATGTAGATGACTAGATTGGTAGAAAATACCTCATAAAGCTCAAATATAACATGTGAAGTTAAAATTTCAAATGAGTTCGTGCATGTGTGAATTGAGGCATATAAAAATAGAATCCATTATAACATCACAAAATCCAACTACTCCATGTAAGCATGGTAAAGAACATAATAAGTATTGACAATCTAAACCAAAAGTTCTAGCCACATGCGAGCGAAAAAGATGGGATTCAAACACAGGTATATTCCACATAAAGCATGTCAAACTACAATACACACAAAAATAAAAATCTTTTTGAGTTTTTGAAATTTAAAAAAAATATTTACTCAAAAGATAAAATAATCATTTGTATTTTTCATAAAGCCTAAATTATTAAACAAATAAAAACATAAATGATAAACAAAAATCTTTTTGTATTTTTTCTTTAATGCAAACTAAAATGAAAGAAGAACAATACAAAAGATGAACAAAAATCATAATTCTAGCATGGGATTAAGCATGGAGGATAGACTAGAAAATGATTAAAAACAAGCATACATTTAGCATGATAATATAGCAAGGAGTATAAGCTAAAGTATGCAAACAATTAACACATTCAACCTTTAGATTTAACAAGGGAGGAAGCATGTGAAAGTAAATGAGAATAAAAAATCCTATTTTGTAAAGCTACCAAGTCGGAACCCAAACTAATGACGAATGACGATCACGGGGTTTAGGAATCTTGGTTGCCTTGATTGCCTTACGTTGGGATTTTCTAGGACCTCGTTTAAGATCAAAACAAAATTTCCTAAGATGACCTTTTCGACCACAATGTGAGCACCTAAAGACACGGCGAAAATACTTACCTAAGGAATGATCTATAACATCGTTCCTAGAGGATTATCTTAAAACATTGGTTTTGGCTTTATGAGTTGATTCATTACAAGTACCGAAGCCTAAACCACAAGTGTCATTTTTTATTTGGACCGTTCCTAATATTTTATCTAATTTCTTCGAACGACACTCCAAATCAAATTTGACTTTACTAGAGTCTTTTAATTTATTTTCTAAATCTAAAATGTTAAGACTCTAATAAAACATTTCTATCTTCAAACTCGAGAAGCTCCTTTTTCATGGATTCCATTAAACCTTTAAGTCTATCTCTCTCGCCTTATACATACTCAAGCTTCTCTCGAAGAGCTCTCTCTCGTGTCCTAAGGTCTTCCAATAAAACTCTCTCATAAACAACCTTGGTACGCTCTTTTAAACTCGCTTCTAACTTCAAATTTTCTCTTTTTAATTTAGTAGATTCCTCATATAGTTCTTGAAATGCAGATTGAAGTTCACTCACATCAACCTCTTCTTCATTTTTACTCTCTCTTTCTTCTTCACTCTCACTACCATTATCTTTTATAGCTTCACAAACAAAGGTCTCGGAAGTGTTATGTATTAAGATGTCATCATTGGATGATTCCTCACGATCACTCACATAACTAGCAATGAAAGCAGTAAAGTTGCGCCCAATGGGGGGATTGGGTCCCTCTTCCTTATCACTATCACTAAGAGTTGCATTGTAGGAAATCGGTATGCTCTCTCCTTAGTTTAGTGGTGCAGTCAAAAGCCATATGTCCATACCCTTCACAACCAAAATACTTATCTGACTCATCCCTATTTACATTTTCATTAGAAGTTTTAGGGATCTTCTCAGCTTTGTCATGTTTAGATTTTTCAAATTTCTTAAAATCATTTTTAAATTTATCTTTGTTAAATTTAAGAAATTTTCGAAATTTCCCAGCAAACATAGCCATGTTTTTCGAGTCACTATCACTTTCACTCTCTACTACTTGTTTTTCCTCCTTTTGGGCTTTCAAAACAACGCCCTTTTCAATTTTCTTTTCAGTTTTGGAGGGAAACATGTCTAGTTCATAGGTTTGTAAATCACCTACAAGCTTTTTTTATTTCGAAGAGGCTAAAGTGGGTAAAGAATTTAGCACGCTCACCTTAGGAATAAATCTATCGGGTAGGGACCTTAAAATTTTCTTTACTACTCGGTTGTCGAGTATTTTCTCTCCCAAATTAAAAGATGAATAAACAATATTGAAAAGTCTACCATAAAATTCATCAAAAGTTTCTTTTTCATTCATTTTGATGGTTACAAATTGAGTGGTGAGGTTTTGGAGTTTCGAAGCTTTAACGACACTAGTTCCTTCATGAGTGAGTTGTAAAATATCCCAAGCTTCTTTAGAGGTTTCACACGTCATAATGCGACGGAATTCATCCGGTGTGACCGCGCTAAATAAGACATTTAAACCTCAGAAATTAAAATTAGATTATTTAAATACATTCCCACTCCATCTATCAACGGGTTTTGAGACACGCTCATTATCTATTAAATGCGTAGGTAGGGACCACTCGTTAGTGATAGACAACCAAACCCTCTCATCGATAGATTTTAGTGCCGATTTCATGCGCGCTTTCCAATACGCGTAGTTAGAACCATCGAAATAGGAAATTTTGAAAATGGGGAAAATTCTATTTTTAGCAAAAATGTTTAAAGTATCTTAAACGCAATAATTTCGCGATACCTCTATGATACCACTTGTTGGAACACGAGGCCCCTAATTTTAAGATCTTTTTACAAAAAATTAATTTCAATTTCCTTTTTAAATATGCGAAAGAGAGATGGTTCAATTAAATACACACAAACACCAAATTTTAATTACATTCAAATTAAAATTAAACCAAAGTGAAATTAAATTAAACGACACATGGATATTTCACTTAAATCAATTTAACCCAAGTCCTAGAAATTTGCCTAAGTCATATTTGCAATATTACCAAAATAGGCCAAACCATTTTTAACAAATTAAACTATGACTTGAATTAAATTAACATATACCCAAATTGATTTTGCACCAAATTAAACAAGTAGTGATTTAAACCAAATTTTATCTTTTTACCTAATCATGCATCTAAGGTGATTTTTGCAAAAGATTAAATAAATAAATAACCACTACGCCGCGATGTACGAGAAAAAACCCACAACAGGAAAAAACCTCGGGCGGCCCTAACCTTAAGTCCACTAAGTACGGAATTACAATTACAAGCAAGATGACTTACAACACTCGACTCGACTCTTTCAAGACCAGAAGCATCTTCTTATAGCTACCACTTCCTAGCCGACAATCTCGTAACTCCACCGAAACCTTGGAATCCACCAATGAGACTTTAGGAACAGCGCCAACCACACATGGTTCCTTTCACCATGTGAGAATGCCATAGCAAAACCAATAATCTTATTCTTTTGGGATATAGAAGTAAACCCAAACGAACTCTACAACTCGGTAGAGTAAACTTGGCGCCAAAAACTCCAAGAAAGAAATTTATATGGAAACTTGGAATAAACAAACTATGGTGTAAGAAAGTATTTTTGAAATAATGTTCTTGAACTACAAACACTTAAATATGAACTTTTGAACTTAGGAGTTTTTTCTCAAAAATGTTCTCTCTAAAAGGTGTTTAGAAAATGTCAAAAGTTAGTTTTTCAAACTTAGTTCCCGCACATATTACTTCTGTCAAAAGATAGTGGGTAAAGGTAAGTGGAAACATGGGAAAAACTGTTCAAAACTTCTAGAAACATTTCCCGCCTGAAATCTTGTTCGAATGAGATTTTCGTTCGAACGAAGTCTCATTCGAACGACCCTTCTAACGAAGTTCCAGCGTCCAATGGGGAAATCTCATTGGGAAACCTCATTCGAACGAAATGGTCATTCGAACGAAAAACTCGTTCGAATGACAATTTCGAACGAACTTACAGAATGTTCAAAATTCAATTTTTAGCCCAGAAACTTTATTTCAAAGTTTTAAAGAAACCTTCTGAAAATAAACAGCAGTTTAAACAAAACTTAGCACCCAATACTAATTGTTCCAAGATCCTATATAAATATGTAATGCATTCATACCTTAAGAGTAAATGGAAAAAATATTGATGACGTAGAAACGAGGCACAACAAACTCGGCATTTGATGAAGCTTTAATCTTGGCTGCTAATTCTTCAACTTTAGTATGTCATAGGCTTGAAGGATAGTCAATAACTCTTTCCTATGACTCAAACGTTTTTTTTCAAAATTGAGACAAAATAACAATGGTCTCAATTGAAAATGTGTGTCCTTACACATTGCAACATTCTCGATGATTGAATCAATATGTTATTATAAGTTTGTTGACTATAGGGACTCCATATAACACTTGCCATGTACCCATTTTTTCCAATGTGTTGCCTATTATTTGAGTAGACACACTCCATGGTTGTTCAATGATTGAATCAATATGCTATTATAGGTTTCTTATTAATATAGTAGTTAAAATTTTCATTGTTAATATACTTTATCCTCTACTCATTTTAGTTTTGAACTTTTTTGGGTTCTAGGGATGTGCTGGAAATTAAAGAATCAGAACAGAGAGCTTCTCACTCCTAAGAAGTACTTTTGAGAAACGTGTTAGATGAACATGGTTTAGAATTGAGAGTGAAAGCTGCTACTGAAGTTGTCTGCTGCTGAACCCGACTGGATGATTTTGATTAGGCATTTTCCCCATTTTCATACTACTAAACTAATGATTGTAGACACTGGCATGAAGACTTTCTTGAATTAATTTGCTGATTTTATCTATTTAAGTCATCCAGTAGAAACTTTTAAAGGTTTTTATTTTAGAAGTGTATGAGAAATTTGTTTTTCTATTTTTTTTATTTTGTTCATGAACTTAAAGTGTATGATTTGGTTCATGAACTTAAGTAATTTGTTATTGTATATATATTTTTTTCATTTGGTCTTGGTAGATGTTTTATAATTGTGTAAATTTTTGTATTTATTTTTTAAACGTTGTTAATGTAGCGACTTTGTTGCCGACATTATCATTATGACCCATGGGTTTAAAAAAGCAGCCATTGTTAGGTATTACTTCAGGTATGGTAAACTTTTATTAGTGTTATTTTCTTTTGAATTTGTTTGATAAATTTAAATTATTTGAATGTTGTTGGACTTTTTGTTATTTGTTAAGCAGGTTGGATAGTCCTTTAAACAAATGATGTTATGGCCATTTTTTTTTTCAAATTACACTTTGTTTTGATGGGGAACGAAATTTTGCCATTTTGTAATTATGTACATTGAAAACTTTCATCGTGCCTTCAGGCACGGGAATTCCGGTAGTGTATATATATATATATATATATATATATATATATATATATATCAAGGTTCTAAAAAATGCGGGGCGTGATCGAGGCATGGAGGCCAATCCTTAAGCATTGAAAGCCTAGGTGGGCCTTACGCGTAAAAAGGCGTGAAAAGGCGTTTAGGCCTTCTTAATATATTTGAATATTTTTTAAGCATAACAAGGCTTTTAAAATACTAAAATCGTACATATCATAAAAATATGTGTGAATATATGCAAATTAAAATAATATTTGATTATTTTAGATGAGATAATGGTCCGATTTGTAAAAAAAATTCTTCAAAGGGCGATATCATTTCACTAAAGCATTGTCGTTTTTAGAAAACAGTGTGCCTTAAGGATTTTAACAAGAATAAGGCGTAAAAAGCATAAGGCATGGAATTTCTCCCAAGTCTCAATCCTAGGCGGGCCTAGGCGGGTTTTTTAGAACAGTGATATATATATATATATATATATATATATATATTAAGAATCAAATAAAGTGGTAACTAATAGAAATTACCTTTGATATAAAGATCAACACTGGTGTTTGTTCTCATCATTCATTATTATCATCAATGGGAGGAAGAAAGTTGTGGTGCTGATAAAAAATCCAATTTTACGCACGTCTCCCAACGTCGCACAAGATGCTTATTTTCCACCCCAAACTGGATATTCAGACACTTTTATGAAATCAGGTACAAGTTGCACTTTTCTCTTTCCTAATTGATGGAAGTGAACTAAAGATATAGATCTTAGAGGCATTTTCCTACTACAACCGACAACTTCACTAGTGTGAGATAGTATTTCCCATTTGACCATCGAGCTAAACTTAGAATATAGGATGTAAAGGGAGTGAAAGAACTTGAAGGACTTGTAGTGCCTGGAGATGGTAATGTGTGAATATTCTGTCCAACACATGAAAACTTTCCACTCTCAAAATTCTTTATAAATTATGAGAGTGTAGACTTCACGCCCTCCATTTATTCTTTAAGGTTATACACATAAACCTTCCAACTTTTGTTGCCCACATTTACCTCTTGAAGCATTTATCGAGCAAATGCATAAGACAATATAGTTGTTCAAAAATTATAGACCAAACATAACTAAGACATCATCACGTTTCTTTCCCAAATACATCAAAAATAGGCCCAACATCCAAGGTCTCGTCTTAGCCACTCACTTGGTATACATCTAAAAGCATTTTAACCTTATCCTATACATAAAGATATTAAAGTTATCATATGTATTACATATTGGGTAAAAGAAACAAAGAGGAAAACATTAAAACTAAATTACCTCAAATGCATTATCATGAGGCGCATATTATACTCCTTTTACTTAATGAGTTGACAACCACAATTCAACCCACGTTGGTTCACGCCCATGCTCCCTTTTCAAAAATTTTTATAGCTCAGGCATAACCCTAATGACCCATGTGATGAGTGGTCATTTTCACACAATTTAGTTTTATCTCTTTATTCTTTTCTTGCAAATCCTTTTAGGCCGGTACAACTTCATTGTGGAAAAATACCTCCCAATTATCAAATTTAACGTTTTTAGTAACATTTTCCCTCCACTTTGTAACATCATCACCCTTTAAATTTGCCCTTATCTTAGCCTTGAACTTCTTCCAAGACTCGTTTGCTTTTTTCATAGACATGCTTTTTATTTTCTTTCACATCGGGAAAGTATTTCTATAGTTTATGAAAGAAACAAAATTTATCATTATATAATTGAATTTAGGAACTGTTATAATTGTATATTATAATTGTAGACAAATAGAAAAAATAGTATACCTTGAACATTATCCAAATTTGATTATTATATCATGTGTCGCCATGTTGCCATGACGTATAAGAAATCGATACATGCGTCCTTACAAGGTCTCCCAATCTACTTGAGGGTGTAACTTATTATCCCCTGCTAAAAGTCCATGGTCATTAAAGATTAATTTTTTTGTAAAAAATGCATCACCCACTGCCAAACAATTTGAAGCAACCTTTGAAAGGGAGTTTGATCCTGGTGTCGCACCACTTGGTGACGGATATGAAGTATCACCCATCTGAAACATTTATCTGACCAAAGAGATTGTTTGGAACAAAAATAATTTATAAACAAAATATTACATCACCAAAACAATAACAACTCGTCAAAACGATAATAAACATAAAACTAGAATGCCATATTACATCACCAAACTATTACTTCACCCTAATATTACCACTAAAACAGAGTATTAAATACCAAAGAAACAATAAATGAAATAGTACATGTCATTTTAGAAAAAGAAGCTTGATAAATTAAATAGGTTGACAACAACTAAATACTAAAGTTCAAATAGTAAAAAAAATGATAACAAATTCAAACAACCAATATGCAAGATGCTGACATCATTGCAATTAACAATGAAAAAACATATTTTTTTCAGGAAACCATTCCATTAAATCATTGCACTGTACGAAATTGGTGTCTAAAAGTTCTAACTTCTCATTTTTCTAAAAAAATGGAGTCATATAGCATATAGTCAATATTAATCTCATCTATTTCTTTTGTTAATCTCTTAGGAGAGTGCAAAACAATCGACTACCCCTTGAACTTGGCATCTTTACAATAAAACACTTGAATTGCTTGAGATGTAAGGATGAATAAATCGTCGTGTATTGAAATTTTACTCGTGGGATTACTAAGGTTTACCATCACCAATTTTGGCGTTGGGTCAACTTTGTAAGAATTCTTATCATCCACATCCATCCAATCATAATAAAAGACTGTATGTGTGAACTATATGTAATTCAAGTCGAGTATTTGTCTAATACATCATAAAAAGTTATGAGGACTCTTTTCTTATTAAAGGCCTTCATGGATACATAACTACTTTAAAAGGTTTGAATTAATTCGTGTGTAGAAGTACAAAAGGTATAGCCATTGTATTGGAACTTATCGTAGCTAGTAACCCTATAGACTGGGCCATCATCCTAGGGCAAAATTTCCATATCATTAGTTCTTGAGGCCAATAAGGAAATGAACAATTTTCTAATATTTTTATAGAAAGAAAATTATGATAAAAAAGTACATGCATAAATAAAGACTTGCCTCATTCCTTGGGCAAGGTACGAAATCATCAATTCTATGCATCAATGTAGTCCCAGTTAACCCAAATTTGCTACAAGTAATGAATTTTGACATTAAGAAATTCTTAATTATAATAAAATAATATGAAATAGTAAAGGGTTCATATTTACTTCGCCACTCATCGACGCCATGGTATTGAAATCGAACCATTCTTTGTACTTATGCATACTGCACATTATTTAGGGTTAATTCCTTACCTTTAGCCAATGTTCGTTAGCATATTGAGTCATTATACTCATCATCAAGAAAATCCTTAAGGTTTCTCTTATGAGTTCCTTCACCTTTATTCAACACATATTCCATTGCATACAAATAAGCTTCATGTAATAAATATTCATTAACAATGCTCCATTCGATGTACATAAGCAGAGTAGGAAGCAATCGTTGCATAATGATGTGGTAATCATAAAACTTGAGATTAGTAAATCCAGGAGGGTCAAGGTTAACATTATTGTTGAAATTTGACCAAAAGGCAATTTCTACCTTCAATGTTTTTAAGGTGAGATAAAAGGATTCTTTCTCTTACTATCCTAATGTGAAAGGTGCTTATGGCATTCGCCTTTTATTACTACCTTCAACATCTTGTATCCATAATTTTGTCAGAAGATTCAACAGATCCTTCAACTCTTTTCGGGATTTAACTATATATGTATATGACAACCGTTTCACTGAGAGTATGGTACCTAAAAGAGTCTCTATTACATTCTTTTCAATGTGCACAATATCCAAATTATGTTGAATACCATGATCCTTCAAATACTCTAAGTAAAATAAAATAAACCTCCTTGAAAAACCCTTGATACCCATGACATCCTCGCCATCAATTTCAGTTGGATGATCATCATTAGTGATATACCCGTTTATATCCTCAGCCTAGACGAGGATTACCTCTAAACGGATGACCCTACGAGGGGACGACCCTTCAACAATCTCCTGGCGACCCTTCACCAGGCCTCAGACGACAGTACGAGGGGTCGACCCTTCACCAGGCTCCAGACGACAGTACGAGGGGCCGACCCTTCATAAAGCTCCGGACGACCCTACGAGGGGACGACAGTACGAGGCCAGAATTGGGCCAGGCTCGCTCCCGGAAGGAACTTTGCCCTCGGCCTCGGCTTATAGGCCGAGGGTGACATCATGACAGCGCGTGGTTTGGAAGACGCGTGAAACAGTGCGCGTGAGGCTCATATGACACGTGGCAGACCGTTATAACCGAATCACACCCTCACGTGAGGGAATATTATGTCATCATTTGGCATCTACAGGTGTCAACAGGGGATTAGTTAGATCATCATTCACATGCACCATGCATACTTGGGGGGTACACTACACCCCCCAAGACCTATATATACTTGTCACCTACAACCCTACAGGGGGGAGATCAGATTATTGCAACCCTAGCTAAAACTCTGCTTGTACACACAGGAGAGAGAGAGCTGATGTGCATTGTATCCAAGGCCATTAGTGCCCATACTTAGTGGATCACACACTCACAGTGGATGTAGGCCAAATTGGCTGAACCACTATACATCATTGTTTTATTTCCTCTTATACTCATCCCCTTCTACATATTCATACACTTATACATCTCTATTATTGCCATGGTTAATACTGTTTGAGCTCATTATCACTTATCCGGTGGTGCTGATTCTCAGCATCATCAGTTTGGCTCCGTCTGTGGGAAACGAGAAGACATCTCTTCCTTTGTACAGCTTGACCTCACTGGGCACTCTGGGGGTAAACCAACACTCCCCCTGAGAGGAGGTGTTTCACCATTGAAAGAGACCCATTAAGGTTCTCAAGCTTACCGGTCTTTTCTTCAATCCATCTTTTCACAGCTCGAACACATGGCACCTGAGATGCCACCACCACTTCTTCCCCCGCCGGATGAGGGGGGAAGACCCAGTTCCAGCCAACCACCGCCTCAATCTGAGATGGCTGATGTGGCAGCAGCCAGCCAGCGGATGATGCAGGAGCAGTTCACAACTCTAAGTCAGAACATACTGAGACCACCAGGGGTCTCACCTGAGATGATTACTCTGGCAGCAGCTCCAGGACAACATGAGGCCAGGGGACCACCCCAGGCACCACGTAAAGACCTGCCACCCCCTCAGCGGCGTAGGGATGTTGCTGACCCCCGACATTTACGCATGGGGAGGCAAGGAAACCCTTTCCCTGAGGACAGGTATGACGATCTGGAGGGAGAAGAGGCTCCAGTAGAATGTTGGGAGCCATATGAGGTCTCCAACAATACTGTACGACCTCTCCAGGACAGTAGAGGAAAGTGCGGGAGACCAAACCCTGATGATCGCCCAAGAGGCTCTGCTTTTGACCGCCTGAGCAGGGGGTCGGCTTTTGAGAGGTTGGGCCCAGTGAATGACCTGCGGGACAAGTTGTCCAAGTCAAGAAGCGCAGCGAGATCTAGGAAAGAGGCAGCAGAAGGCCGACCCCAAAGACGGGATGACGACCAAAGGGAAGTAAACAGCCGACACAGGCCCACCGTAGCGGAACCCTCCATCCACCTCCAAGAGGCAGCGGGGGATAACATCGGCCACGCCGACCCTGTGAGGCCCTGGAATGACTCAATCCAGCGGTTAGAGGATAAGATTGGCGACATACTGAAGAGCCGGGACCCTCTTCAGAGGGGATACACCATAGGCTCACCCTTTGTGGCAAAGATAGTCAACTTCCCCACGCCATCAAAGTTCAAGCCTCCTGTGGTCACCCCAAGATACGATGGGAGCACCAACCCTGTCCACCACGTGGAGATGTATCAATCCGCGGCAGACATATACTCTATCTCAGATGAGATGAGGTGTCGTGCCTTCTCTGGTACCCTGACAGGGGCTGCACACGTCTGGTACACGTCTCTTCCAAAAAATTCCATTGAAAACTTCAAGCAGTTGGCGGATCGGTTCATCCACAACTTTTGCTTCGGGGTGAGACCACAGAAGAGGGCTACGTCCACTTACAACATTGATTCCCTAGACCCCAGGGACGAGACGAAGCTCAAGAAAGGAGAGGCCGCTGAGGAGGTAGAACCCATCATCCTCGATGAGGATGACCCGGGAAAAACCGTCCAAGTTGGCAAGTCTCTGAAGCCCGATATCAAGGAAGACCTCATTAGACTGTTGAGGAGAAGGCGAAGCGTCTTCGCCTGGAGTCATGTAGATATGCCAGGGATTGACCCTGAAATCATGTGCCACAAGCTCAACGTGGTAGAGGGAGTGAAGCCGGTAAAGCAGAAGAGGAGGATTTACTCTGGAGAGAAGTATGAGGTCATCAGGGATGAGGTTAAAAAATTAGAAGACGCTGAATTTATCAGAGAGGTCATCTACCCTGAGTGGCTGTCCAATGCAGTCATCGTCCCAAAGGCCAACGGCAAGTGGAGAATGTGCGTGGACTTCACAGACCTCAACAAGCATTGTCCCAAAGACAACTTCCCTCTCCCCCGCATCGACCAGATGGTAGACGCTACCGCAGGCCATGAGCTCATGAGTTTCATGGATTCCTACTCAGGGTATAACCAGATTTTCATGAACCCTGAGGACTCGGAGAGGACGGCCTTCATCACTGACAAGGGGACATACTGTTATAGGGTCATGCCCTTTGGCCTAAAAAATGCGGGGGCAACGTACCAGTGCCTTGTAAACAAAATGTTCGAAGACCAAATTGGGAAGTCTATGGAGGTTTACGTAGATGACATGCTGACTAAGAGTCTGAAGGCAGAGGATCATGTGGCAGACTTGGAAAGGACCTTTAATACAATGGACAAATACAAAATGAAGCTCAATCCGGCCAAGTGTGTCTTCGGGGTCGGAGCGGGGAAGTTCTTGGGGTTCATTGTAAATCAAAGAGGCATCGAGGCCAATCCTGAAAAGATAAAGGCCCTTATTGAGATGAAGACCCCCAAGTCCATTAAAGACGTTCAGAGGCTCATAGGGAGAGTGGATGCCTTGAACAGATTTGTGTCAAGGGCTATAGACAGGTGTCTACCATTCTTCAAGATCCTCAGGAAGGCCTTCGAATGGAGTAAAGAGTGTGATGAGGCTTTCAGGGAGCTAAAATCATACTTAGGGTCTCCCTTGCTGCTGTCACGACCCGTGCAGGGTGAACGACTTTACGTGTACCTTGCTGTCTCAGAGTCCGCTATCAGTGCAGCAATCGTAAGAGACGAAGACGGGATACAGAAGCCCGTATATTTCAACAGCAAGGCACTCCAGGGGGTAGAGCAAAGATACCCGAGGATGGAGAAGTTGGCCTATGCCTTGATCCATGCCTTAAGGAAGATGAAACCGTACTTCCAGTCCCATACTATGGTCATCCTTAATGACTCTCCTCTTAGGCAGGTCCTACACAAGCCTGAAAAATTAGGAAGGCTAATGACCTGGGCTATAGAGCTGGGGGAGTTTGACATTGTGTATCAGCCTAAGACAGCCATTAAGGGGCAGGCCTTGGCAGATTTCGTGGCTGAATTTACTTAGGAGAGTGACGTGGCCGAAGGTGAGGGTCTAAGCCAGACAGACACCCAGCAAGGTAGGCTCGCCGACCCTCCTGCAGATACGGCTGAGACAAGCACCGCTAGAAGAAAGGTGGCTGAAAATGAAGAGGGAGGATACCTTTTTAGACAAGGGTCACTCATCGAGGGAAATTTCTCGGAGGAACATGCTGTGTGGAGTCTCTTCGTCGACGGGTCCTCTTGCGAAAGCGGGAGCAGAGCTGGATTGATAGTGTCATCACCCGACGGCACAGACATCGAGTACGCCCTGAGGTTCAATTTCAAAGCCTCCAACAATGAGGCTGAGTATGAGGCCTTGATAGCTGGCCTTTCCTTGGCTAAGTCCCTTAGTGTCGGCCAAATTTTGGTTCATAGTGATTTAAGGCTGGTGGTGAATCAGATACTAGGAGCCTATGAGGCCAAAGACGAGAGGATGGCTAGGTATCTTGAGAAGGTGAGGTCATTGCTGAAAAACTTTAAAGAAGTGAAATTCAAGAGGATACCTAGGCTCGACAATGGCCGTGCTGACGCCCTTGCAAGGTTAGCCTCAGCTACTAGGACAAACATAAGGAGGACAGTCCCGGTAGAAATCTTGCTTCGACCAACTATCCTCAGCCTAGACGACGAGGGAACACTTGGCATTTGCATGAATGTTTCTCAAGGACCTTCATGGATGGATCCTCTGATCAGATACATTAAAGGGGGAGAGATGCCAGAAGCAAGCCAAGAAAGGAAGAAGCTGAGATACAGGGTTGCAAAGTTCACTGTCATCGGAGACATGCTGTACAAAAAGGGGTTTCTACTCCCCTTACTTAGGTGTGTGCATCCCTCAGAAGTCCCTTCCATTTTGCAAGATGTGCATGAAGGGTCGTGCTCAAGCCACATTGGGGGTAGATCCTTGGCAAAGAGGGTGATCACCCAAGGCTACTGGTGGCCGACCTTAGGGAAAGATGCTGCCGCATATGTTAAAAAGTGTGATAAATGCCAAAGATTTGATACCATCCCTCACCAACCTCATCAGCCCCTCACCTCCATTACATCCCCATGGCCGTTTGCAGTGTGGGGGATTGACCTGGTAGGACCCTTACCGAGGGCAGTCAATAACTATCGGTTCCTTATCGTAGCAATTGACTACTTTTCAAAGTGGGTAGAGGCCGAACCGATGGTCACGATTACAGAGCAGAAGACCTTCCAGTTCATCTGGAAGAATGTGATATGCAGATATGGTCTACCCAACACCCTCATCTCGAATAACGGGGCCCAGTTCAAGAATGCCTCTCTGCAGAAGTACTGTGAGAGGGTAAGTATCAAACAATTTTTCTCCACCCCAGGCCGACCTCAGGCCAATGGGCAAACCGAAGTTACGAATAGGACAATCCTAGATGGGATTAAGAAGAGGCTTGAGGAGGCAAAAGGAAGATGGGTCGAGGAGTTACATGCAGTGTTGTGGGCGTACAGGACGACAGTAAGGACCTCTACGGGGGAGACCCCATTCATGTTAGCTTATGGATCAGAAGCAGTCATCCCCACCGAAGTCGAGTTTCCCACTCATAGGGTCCAAGTGTATGACCCCCAGGGAAATACGGAAGAGAGGAGACTTGACCTGGACTTGATTGAGGAAAGAAGGGAGGATGCTGAGATAAGGCAGGCTTCCTACAAGCAGAGGACCGCAAGATTTTACAATCAGAGGGTGAAACAGAGGCCTATCGCAGTAGGAGACTTGGTCTTCAAGAAGACTTGGCAGAAGCCCAATAAACTCCATCCTAATTGGCACGGCCCCTATAGGGTCACCGACGAAGTTGTCCCTGGGACCTATAGACTAGAAAACCTAGAGGGGGAACCTTTTTCCAACCCCTGGAGTGCGGATCATTTGAAAAAATACTACCAGTAGTATTGTAAGGTCTTGATAGGACATGGTTGTAATAAGCATTGTTTCGACAGAACACGTGGAAAATTAATGAGAAATATCAGTGTTTCCCTCATCCAGTGGTTATCAGTTCTAGTATGCATGCAAAGAAGTTTATCCCTCGGCTATAATGGGGACCAGTGGAGGGGACGACCCCACCACTGTCCTCAAAAAAGACGAGGGAAGACTTTAAAATCCATTAAATTGGAAAGTTGATCCCTCGGCTATAATGGGGACCAGTGGAGGGGACGACCCCACCACTGTCCTCAAAAAAGACGAGGGAAGACTTCAAAATCCATTGATTTGGTAAGTTGAATCCTCGGCTATAATGAGGATCAGTGGAGGGGACGATCCCACGACTGTCCTCAAGAAAGACGAGGGTAGACTTTAATTAAAAATCATTAAATTGATTACTTGAACCCTCGGCTATAATGAGGACCAGTGGAGGGGACGACCCCACCACTGTCCTCAAGAAAGACGAGGGTAGACTCCATAAAAATCATTAATTTGATTAGTTGAACCCTCGCCTATAATGAGGATCAGTGGAGGGGACGACCCCACCACTGTCCTCAAGAAAGACGAGGGTAGACTCCATAAAAATCATTAATTTGATTAGTTGAACCCTCGCCTATAATGAGGATCAGTGGAGGGGACGACCCCACCACTGTCCTCAAGAAAGACGAGGGTAGACTCCATAAAAATCATTAATTTGATTAGTTGAACCCTCGCCTATAATGAGGATCAGTGGAGGGGACGACCCCACCACTGTCCTCAAGAAAGGCGAGGGTAGACTCCATAAAAATCCATTAATTTGGTAAGTTGAACCCTCGGCTATAATGAGGATCAGTGGAGGGGACGACCCTACCACTGTCCTCAAGAAAGACGAGGATAGACTTCATTAAAAATCATTAATTTGGTAAGTCGAACCCTCGGCTATAATGAGGGCCAGTGGAGGGGACGACCCCACCACTGTCCTCAAGAAAGACGAGGGTAGACTTTGTTAAATACCATTGATTTGGTAAGTTGAATCCTCGGCTATAATGAGGATCAGTGGAGGGGACGACCCCACGACTGTCCTCAAGAAAGACGAGGGTAGACTTTAATTAAAAATCATTAAATTGATTACTTGAACCCTCAGCTATAATGAGGACCAGTGGAGGGGACGACCCCACCACTGACCTCAAGAAAGATGAGGGTAGACTCCATAAAAATCATTAATTTGATCATTTGAACCCTCGGCTATAATGAGGATCAGTGGAGGGGACGACCCCACCACTGTCCTCAAGAAAGACGAGGGTAGACTTGATTAAAAAACCATTGGGTTATTATGTCCCTCGGCTGTGATAAGGGCACATGGGGGGACGACCCCACATTGGTCCTCAAAAAGACGAGGGAGGGGTTAGTAGCATCAACAAAGCAAATCAACAAGGAGCAAACCATAAAAGAGTCAAATATGGAAGACAACAATTATGGAAAGGAAGAGACTATGGTATTAATAAAGCATAAAGTATCAAGTGTTTTACAAGACGAATGAGCAAAAATACAAAAATGAGGGTATGGGCTACAAGCAGCCACCCTATGGGACGACATCAGAGGGTAGGGCCTCCTCATCTATGGGAATGGTCTCCTCTGTTACCAGCACTGGGTGATCTTCAGATGTACCGACCCCTTCAACCTGAACTTGGGACTCCACTTGCGACAGGGCCTCAGCAATCAAGGGGTCATCCAGCTGAACCACCTCAAGAGAAGGGCGGATGGATGATACCGTGTTGGCAAACTTTAGGACGACCCACCGACAGGCCGTCCTAATTCCCCTCTCAAGATATTCAAGGCCGAAGCCTTGGAATTCATCAGAGACCTTGTAGGCCTCAACAGCATTGGCCTCGGCTTTCTGGACAGCTTCTTCAAGGTCAGTCTTGTGCTTGGCCTCCATATTGGTTAGGGCCTCGTCCTTGTCCTTGATCAACAAGTCCCTGTCCTTGTTCAACAAGTCCTTGGCCTGCAGATCGGCATCATGCTGCTTAGTCAGCTCATCAAGGACTCTAGCGTGCTCAGTCCTTGTACTCTCCAGTTCGGCCCTCGTAGTGTCCAGCTCTGTCCCTAGGTCGACCTCTTGTTGGATGTCCCTCTCAGCTTCGTGAAACTTTTATTGATTCTCGGCCATCCACTTGGTGGCTGAGGTCAAGGCACAAACAGACTGCAAAAAAAAATGAACAAAACATCAAGATGGGCCGAGGTAACAGTTAGTGAGAATGAAATTAAAGGTCAAGACCAGTACCTGAGCAAGGGAGTGCAGACCGTAGTCATACACTTTGGCAGGAGGCATCTTTGCCAAGAAGTCGAAGTCAGAGGCCGATGGTGCAGAGAACATCGAGGCCTTGGCTGCCCTCAAGTTGGCAATAAGGGATGAGGGGTCGGCCCTCAGATGGGACAGATTCTGAGACCAGAAGGCCCCCATGATGGACGAAGAGGTCGTCCCCTCTGAGGCTTCGACCCTTGCCCTCGTCCTAGGATCAGGCCTATGCTCAACAGGAGCTTCAGGCTCCTTCCTCTTGTGGCTATCAGCTGTCGGCTCAACAACCGTCGGCCCTGAGGCCCTTGTCTTCTTGGGAGCTTACTGAGGCTCCTTCCCCTTCTTCTTTGACAAACCAGCGAGTAGGCTTGGAGCAGTCATTTCCCAGAGGTAATCTGACACACCTACAGGACGACCTGAAAAGGGCACGATGCATCAGAAAAATACAGAGATAAACAGGAAACACTTCAAAAAAGTAGAAAATGGAAAACATGCTGTATAACTCACATAGTTCCGTCAGAGGGCCGACCCTCAAACCAACTTCTTTGAGGTATCGGGGGGTCATCAAATCTTCGAACTTTGGGATCTCACCCTCTCTCCCTCGTCCCCTCAGATACTCAACAATATCCCTTTCCTCCAAGATAAGTCCGGGGTCTGACCTAGCTTTCATTGAGGGATTAGACCATTTGTTAGGGACCCTCGGACCATCGGCAGAAGGGGACGCCTCGGCGGAGCGCTCCCACGCCCCAGATATGAAGAAAAATCTCTTTTTCCAATCATGATTGGAAGTTTGAGACACGTGGAGAAGTTTCTTCTCAGACTTTCTCGCCCCTAGATGATAATATCCGGGCTGTTTAGATGAAGAGGTGATATTATAGCAGGCCAAGAATACGTCGGACGAGGGCTCATCAGTAAAAGAGTTTTTCCACAAGGAAATGTAACCCAGAATCGTCCTCCAAGAGTTGGGTGGAAGTTGAGAGGGGGAGACACCCAGAGCCGACAGAATATCTACAATGGCAGGATGAAGGGGAAGTCTGACACCTACCTTGAACATTTACTCATAGACTGCAACCTCTCCCTCTTCACCCTCAAAAACCCTCTCAGTCTCAGAGGGAACCCTCATAGTTACCCCAGAGGGCACTCCGTAAATATGCCATCAGAAGGTCCCTATCCCTAACGGAGGAGATAAAAGACGAGGCATGGGAAGTATCAACCTCATCATCTGTATCATCGTTCTCGTACTCATCCCCCTCCATCTCATCACCTGCAGGAGGACCCTGAGGGAAAGCCACTTGGAAGGCATTGGGGGATAGGGTTGTCACAGGGACAGCCTCAGAGGGGATCGTACCCTCGGCCTCTCGGGGAGGGCTAAGGTCAGACGTGTCCCTTCTACCGGACGTTCCAGCACCAGTTGGAGAGGAGGTTCTCTCATCCATTTCACTTGGTTTGGGAGTGTCGGCTGGACGAGATGATGACCCACAAGACTCAGAGGGTTCAGATGGTCTTATGGTGGCAAGAGGAATGGGAAAGATGGGTCGTACCCAATTAGGGTCGGCCCCTCATCTCCTCTCTTCCTCCTCCTCTATTCGTCTGATCTCGGTAAAGAGTTTCTCTCTCAGAGATGGGAATTTAGACACTAAGTTGTAAAGCCTCCTAAGCATTAAAGGGAAGACCCTACACTTGGAGAAATTACACTAGACTTGGCCAATTCAACTACTAACACTTGGGGGATTGCCCAGGTTTGACTTCTGGATTAAACCAAAGAACTGAAACGTTTTTCGTCAAGAATGTTCAAGAACTAACGACCGGAGAAGACACTGGAAAAGGCAATAGGGGAACTCTAAGAAAGTGCCAACCTACGACCCTAAAAAATACACAGAAATGAAGACAAAAGAAGGCGCGGGGAGAAAAAGGTTACCTGATGACGAGAGAACAAGAGCGCTGTGAGGCCTGAAAGATTGAAGGCTGCAAATGGCGACTGGTTCTAGAGAGAGAAAATGGTTAGGCGCGAAGAAGAAGAAGTTGGAAAGAGAGTTTAAAAATTGCTTATATACTTTGGCAATAAATGGGCACATTTGCCAAGAAGGGAATAGTCAGGGCACAAAGCCCCATGCAAGTGTGCAGCCGCCCTGCCTTGGGAACTTAAATAGCAATGAGTACCTGCCCATGTGTCACTCATCTAACTAGTCATACACGCATCTCAATTTTAGCAATATCCCTCAGCCATCTCAATGGCACCTATGGCTAAGGGCTGGGGGGTGATTGATATACCCGTTTATATCCTCAGCCTAGACGAGGATTACCTCCAAACGGACGACCCTACGAGGGGCCGACCCTTCAACAATCTCCTGGCGACCCTTCACCAGGGCCCAGACGACAGTACGAGGGGCCGACCCTTCACCAGGCTCCAGACGACAGTACGAGGGGCCGACCCTTCATGAAGCTCCGGACGACCCTACGAGGGGACGACAGTACGAGGCCAGAATTGGGCCAGGCTCGCTCCCGGAAGGAACTTTACCCTCGGCCTCGGCTTATAGGCCGAGGGTGACATCATGACAGTGCGTGGTTTGGAAGACGCGTGGAACAGTGCGCGTGAGGCTCATATGACACGTGGCAGACCGTTATAACCGAATCACACCCTCACGTGAGGGAATATTATGTCATCATTTGGCATCTACAGGTGTCAACAGGGGATTAGTTAGATCATCATTCACATGCACCATGCATACTTGGGGGGTACACTACACCCCCCAAGACCTATATATACTTGTCACCTACAACCCTACAGGGGGGAGATCAGATTATTACAACCCTAGCTAAAACTCTGCTTGTACACACAGGAGAGAGAGAGCTGATGTGCATTGTATCCAAGGCCATTAGTGCCCATACTTAGTGGATCACACACTCACAGTGAATGTAGGCCAAATTGGCTGAACCACTATACATCATTGTTTTATTTCCTCTTATACTCATCCCCTTCTACATATTCATACACTTATACATCTCTATGATTGCCATGGTTAATACTGTTTGAGCTCATTATCACTTATCCGGTGGTGCTGATTCTCAGCATCATCAATTAGCTACATCATCTTCCAATACTATTGTCTCTTTTAATTTCCTTTTCCACCCCCCTTTCCCCTTCACCCTTCATCCTCTCTTCCTCCTCCCCTTTGACCTTTTCCTTCCCCTCTCACTCCCCCTCTCCCTCTCCATCTTTTCGATTACCTTCTCAAGAGATAACTGACACAATTAGCTCAACCTCTACACTTGTTAACTTTCATGGAGCCATTACAATATCTATTTTTCAATTAAATGTTTTATTTGAAGTGTCGTACCTATAAGGATGGTTTTGGAAAGGAATATGTGAGTTTTTTTGTAGCAAGTTTTCATTGACTTACAAAGATATTCATAAGGTATGTTTTAAGAGAAAACAGGAAACCCATAATAATCTTTTGTTGAATAACATGCTAACATTACATAAACAAGGAAATCATGAATACCCCACATCGACATAGCTTTTATCTAAAAATGTTCATTTTTGTTTACAACCCAAGCTTCCACTCTAGACCAAAAGAGATCTTTAACTCGTTGACTAAGGGTTAGATAAAGACATCAATATTACTTGATGGGGACTTTGGCTCGGAAATTGATATAATCAATATTAAAAACTCAATCTTCATATACATTGATGGGCGAGGTTTGAAAGGCTGAATAATCACTAGCCAATAACTATACTTATGGCCAAACATGTATTAAGGTTAAAATCGTCACTTGCTATTATAATTCGAAGATTCTGAAGGTCCTTGAAAAATTATCCCACATAATATTTGCATTTACCCACTCTACCGAATCTCGGGGATGATGTAAAAATTCCATAGAAGAGCTTTAATGAGCATGAAAAGTCATTTTTTCGACTCCATTTGATGGTTTACAATCGCTTTAGCTTAGGGATTATTGGGAAATGTTGTATTACCTTCTTAGAAACCTTGCAAAACTTCCTTTGGTCCTTGAAATTTATAATTTCCTCCCCATCATCGTCTTTTATGGTATAGTGGTATTGTGAAGAACCACATTTAGAAATTTATTACAATTTTCATGCTTTTTTTCCAAAATAACATGCAATTGTTGACATAGACATTGTACTTAACATAGTCCATACAAGGATTTTCGACCAAGTTCTTCATTTCAGTATAAGTTGTTATCAAGTGGTTTCTTTTAGGGAGTAACTCATTCACCCATCCAAGAATTCCACCCATCGAGCCATCTGACAAATTAAATTGCATTTTCAAATCATTTAACTTCACAAGAGCACACATGATCATATGGCGCGATAAACTAGTAGGAGGGTGTTGTGGATTTATTGCGAGTTGATGTAAATGCTCATTCTTCTTGCATTTTCCTGTATATATGCGAGAATCATTCGAAAGGTCAAACGTTTGGGATCCTTCATCACCACCTACACAATGAGGCGCACTAGGACCCTCTCCAGTAATGAACATCTCACAAGAATCATTAACCAACATCGGAACATTAGACACATCAATGTGTTTTACAATATTAGCCAGAGTCGTGGGTTGTAGTGGTCGCTGGAATGGATTAATAATTCCCATCTCCATATAAAAATTCAATAATTGTAGTTCATGTCCATACCATAGTCTATTAAATAGATAATATGTCATCTAAAGTAGTATGTCCTTTCCCATTGTGACAAAGCTAACACGGACATGAATGTATAGCATCGGGAATAGTTTTATGCACATACTACAGAAACTTTAACACCTCGTATCTATATGCATTTATCTCAAAGTTTTTTTCCTTTATCCACTTTATATTGATCCTCGGCGACATCCTGATAAACACATGAATTCAGAATGTGTTGATAAGATTATCATAATTTACAGTGATAACTTTCATAGAACCTATTGTGGACATTGAATAATTGAGACTATAAATATTTCAAGACTCTTCATATATTGTTAAAAAATATATTTTTAAAGGTATTTATTTTAGTCCTTATGCGTTTCAAACTCTATTCAACCCTTGTTAGTGGCAGTTAGTAGTTTATGATATTAACTACTATAAAAATTTAAACATATATAGAGGAATCCAACTAAAAACATCTAACATTTTAAGGGCACTTCAAAATAAATGCTACAACTAAAAACAAAGTTCATTGAAATTTTTTGTTGCAACACCTTCCAAACCAAAATTGATACGTTCAACTGGATTCTTCTTTTCCACGTAGATTTAAAAGAGAACACATGAAGTTCTCTATTTCTGAAAAATTCCCAAAGATGGGATAAATAAAAATTATTTTGGGTCTTCAACTACTTAGCTCCTAAGGATATAAGTTAAAATATTATATATTTAGGGGGACGAAGGCAAACGTGTTGTGTCAACGATTTAATTAAACCCAAATCTCGTTGTTTTCGCTGTATTAAACAAAAAATGTATTTTTCAACCAGCTATTTATGCCAAATAAGGCAAAGCTAAATATAAAGTTAAAACTATTAGCAAGATAAATAACTCACAGAAGAAAAAATACTTCTCAAAACCTTATTGACAAACTACTGCTCATATGAATCTTATTGACAAACTACTTGTCTTACAAGTCTTGTTCAAGTTTTGTTTATACAACTGCCAAATTTAAACATCATGTTGCTTATGAAATCTGAGTCATAAGGCATTATGCTCCAGGGGCTAACTTCTAGTAAGGTTATTGTTGTCGTCAAATCAGAGAGGTGCGATAACAAGTGTTCCAGGCAAGGTGGGTAGATGCGGCAACCAAAGATGCCAAAGAGTTCCAAATAAAATTAAGGAGTTCCAAAGATTTTTTTTTTGTAGAACAAGGAATACCAGAATAATTATTTCTTGACGACTATTCTAGTGTTATTAGGCAAGATTTTTACCATAATATATTAGAGTCTGTGGTTATTGTAACATCTATTATCCAAATGTATCTGCTTCATAAAGTAAAGCTACAATTTGTTCCTCGTACAAAACTCAAATATAGTAGTGTTGCGAATTTAATATATGTTCTTATTGTGGAGTTTAACATCAATTTAAAACTCAATGTACTTTACTTCTCACACGTACTCCACCTTTTATTTGTGGGATTGAGAAGTTGTTGCTTCAATAATACTAGTTTATTAGCAGTTTCCATTATGTGAAAAATTCAAATAATTTATGAAAATATACATCGGCATCCATTATTATATAAATGTTCTTTCGTAAGCCCACATCATGTTTAATATTAAGTGATGCTAATTTTTTAAAGCTTTGGTACTTTTTAGTTGTTAACAACATGAAAAATTATAGTTTATACCACATAACTAATACAAGAGTATGTATTTACTTGAATCCTAAAGGAGGACTACCGAAACCGATTACCCTGATTCTCTTTCATATTTGGGCACATAAACAAGCTACAACACTCAAATTCTATTAATGGGGATCCCGACCAAATTCTATTTACCGATATATATTGGGACCTTTTCAACAATGTAAATATTGTTTTAACACCCCTATTCTCTGATTGGATTTGATACCATAAAATAAAATAGAGGTTCGTAATGATTCACACTACACCAAAAACAGAAATCAGACACGGTTTAAAACTGTGCTAGATCAAATCTGACATGATTTTGAACTGTGCCAGAATCAGGTGTTCCAGAATGGCCATTTTTGTCTGGCACGGTTTAAAAGTGTGTCATATTTGACCAAACAGGAACACTTCTAGCACACTTTGAAATCGTGCCAGAATTTGATATTTCTATAACACTTTTGGCACAGTTTTGAGTTGTGCTAGATTGAGCACATTTTCATAAAAATTTGGCACAGTTAAAAACCTTAACAAAATTTGATACACTTTTTGGCACGGTTTTGAACTGTACCAAATTTTTGGATAAAAGAAAAAAAATTAATTATTTAAAAATAAGAAAATTCACCAAATGCAAATCTTGCATGTTGTTGATAAGCTAATGTACATAGAAACTTCAAAATATTACAAGCCTTTAATATTACAAGTATTTAGTAGTTCACGGACCAAAAAAAATTGGGCAGAGTTTCCTATATTTTCTGGACATTCTAAAACCTGCTAATATAAAACCTGCGTAACATAAATCTCGCACGACCACAAAATATAATAATAAACTTATAAAAGTCCGAACGGCCATAAAAGTTAACAATAAAACTACAAAAGTCCGCACGACCATAACACAAAAAAATAGAATCATGAATAAACCCCTTCTTGTAAACCATTGAGTTCTCCATCTGTTCCACATGAATAAATTCTAATGATAAAATGTTATCCGGAAAAAAATAGGATAAAAAAAAAGATATTAGTAACCAAGTAATTTATAAAAAAAACTTACTCAAGCTAAAAAATTACATATAAGAGTTGCAAATATTATGATATTCTAAAATTGAAAATCTTACGCAAGTTATGACTACCTGATCAGTTCCTATGAATTACATTGGTCTCGTGTGAGGTGTTGGTGCTTCTTACGGGATCGTTTGGGGGCTGGTTTGAGTTTTCACCCTTCAACAACTTGTTTCTAAGCCAAATCCATATATTATCAAATTATCACCATATTCTCAAACCGAGAAGCCCATGACTACGCTGTCAGTTCGTACAAATTACATTGGTCCCGTTCGAGGTGTCCGTACCTCTTGTAGGACCGTTTGGGGGCTGGTTTGGTTTTTCACCCTTTAACGGCTTATTTTTAAGCTTAATCGATATATTTTGAAATTATCATCATATTCTCAAATCGAGAAGCCCGTGACTACGCGGTCAGTTCGTACAAGTTACATTGGTCCAGTGTGAGGTGTTCGTGCCTCTTATGGGACCGTTTGGGGGTTATTTTGGGTTTTCACCCTCAAATGACTTATTTTTAAGCTTAATCGATATATTTTGAAATTATCATCATATTCTCAAACCGGGATACCTGCGATTACATGGTCAGTTCGTACAAGTTACATTCGTCCCGTGCGAGGTGTTCATGTCTCTTACGGGGCCGTTTGGGGCCTGGTTTGGGTTTTCACCATCAAACGACTTATTTTCAAGCCTAATCTACGTATTTTAAAATTATCATCATATTCTCAAATCGGGAGACCCGCGACTACGCCGTGAGTTCATACAAATTACATTGGTCCCGTGCGAGGTGTTCGTGCCTTTTAAGGGACCGTTTGGGGGTTGGTTTGGATTTTCACCCTTTAAGGGCTTGTTTTTAAGCTTAATCGATATATTTTGAAATTATCGTCATATTCTCAAAACGAGAAGCCCGTGACTATGCGGTCAGTGATAAGAACCCAAAACTGTACATTTTATACCCCGAATAGACTTACTTTAGTTGTTAATTCTCGGCAATATGGGTCTTATGCGCTTTATTTTCTATCTTGTAGGTTAAACGTCCGTTTTATGGAGCTAATTACCAATCCCAAAAGCTACATATCAAGGCAAATGTTCATTTTATGGAGCTAATTACCAATCCCGTAACCCTAGCCTACCCTAACCTAGCCTAAACCTACCCTAAACCCTGTGTGTATTTTGCTTGTCCCTATTATATTTTTTTTTACATTTTTTAGTTTGAGTCGTTTTATTTTTAGGATTTATTTTTGATTTATTTAGGATTTCTAGGTTTTATTTTCTATTTTTATTTTATTAGTGTAATTTTATTTTAGTTTGATTTTTATTAGTTTTTAGTTTTATTAGGATTTGTTTTTTTAGTTTTATTAGATTATTTTTTAGGACTTTAGTTTTCATTTAGATTTTAAGTTCTTATTTCATTTTACTTTTTATATAGCTTAGGATCTTATTTTTTTTAAGTTTTAATATTTTTATTGTTTTTAGTTTGTGTTATTTTTAGTTAGGTTTTAGTTTTAGTTTTAGTTTTATTAAGTTTAGTTGAGTCTTTATTATTTTAGTTGGGTCCAAATTAAACACACACAGAACTCACTCACACCCACCTACCATACACTCACCTAAACATCTCACTCGCCCTCATCCACATTCCCATACACCCACACATACGCACACAATCCAACCAACCTGTCATATTCCCCAACAAATCCTTCTCTCTCCTCTCTCCTCCATTGAAACACCCACATCTTCTCTCCTCCCTCTTACCCATATCCCCCACCTGAAAATTGGACCTCCACAACACCAAACCCAACCCAAAAAAAATACCACCACCTGCAGGTGTTGGCTTGACGAAAAACCACCTGCCATAACTCCAGCGCCATCCAAGCCAACCCAGAATCCAAACCTCACTCCGGCGCCGGACCTAATCTACCCCGGTAGCGCCTAGGTCAACCCACGAACCACCTGCGCCGGCGTCCACCATCCAAAATAGACTCGTCTCTCTCCTCTCCATAACCCATGTCCGACCCATCTTCGACCCCAGGTGACAGACCTCAGCCCCCACGTCCGTCGTCCTACCATCTGCGAGTCCGACACGAACCAAAAACACGTCGGATCTCCCAAGCTCTGATCCTCCAGCCTACCCCGCGGCCTGAAACCCCCAACCCTCGACTCGACTCGTTAACCCGATTCCATCCCCTACCCTTGCCAACCCATACCCAAACCCTATTTGAGGCCATAATCCATTTCACCTAAACCCATTTCCCTCACTTTACACGATTTTTCCCACCTGCTTTCATAACAAACAAACACCAAAGTCAATTGACCACATGTTCAACTTAACCCCTTTATTCCATTTTCCCTTATTATCTCCCAACTAACACCTCTTACCGAAAACCACCCTTTTAATAAATCTGATTTATTTTTATTTCCATTACCTCATTACCCCACTTCCCACATGACCTCACCTCTTACCCATGCACATGTGTGCATAATTCCCTAGATACCCTTACTTACCTCTACACTTTAGATTGTTATATTTTGTAGGTATTTGAGGATTTTGATTAGAGGAGCTATTCAAGCAAAGACAAAAAATATACCAAAAATTTAACTCTATCAGTCAGTTTGTACAAGTTACATTGGTCCCGTGCGAGGTGTTCGTGCCTCATACGGGACCATTTGGGGGCTGGTTTGGGTTTTCACCCTTTAAGGGCTTATTTTTAAGCCTAATCTACGTATTTTGAAATTATCGTCATATTCTCAAACCGGGAGACCCACGACTACGCGGTCAGTTTGTACAAGTTACATTGGTCCCATGCGAGGTGTTCGTGCCTCTTACGAGACCGTTTGGGGGCTGGTTTGGATTTTTACCCTCAAATGACTTATTTTCAAGCTTAATCGATATATTTTGAAATTATCATCATATTCTCAAATCGGGAGAATCGCGACTACACGATTAGTTTGTATAAGTTACATTGGTCCCGTGCGAGGTGTTCGTGCCTCTTACGGGCCGTTTGGGGGTTGGTTTGGGTTTTCACCCTCAAACGACTTGTTTTCAAGCTTAATCGATATATTTTGAAATTATCATCATATTCTCAAATTAGGAGACCCTCGACTACTCGGTCAGTTCGTACAAGTTACATTAGTCCCGTGCAAGGTGTTCGTGCCTCTTACGGGACCGTTTGGGGGTTGGTTTGGGTTTTCACCCTCAAACGGCTTGTTTTCAAGCTTAATCGATATATTTTGAAATTATCATCATATTCTCAAACCCGGAGACCCGCGACTACGCGGTCAGTTCATACAAGTTGCATTTGTCCCGTGCGAGGTGTTCGTGCCTCTTATAGGGCCGTTTGGGGGCTGATTTGGGTTTTCACCCTCAAATGGCTTGTTTTGAAGCTTAATCGATATATTTTGAAATTAGCATCATATTCTCAAATCGGGAGACTCGCGACTACGCGGTCAGTTCGTACAAGTTACATTGGTCCCGTGCGAGGTGTTCGTGCCTCTTACGGGGTCGTTTGGGGACTGGTTTGGGTTTTCACCCTCAAACGGCTTGTTTTTAAGCCTAATCTACGTATTTTGAAATTATCGTCATTATCTCAAACCAGGAGGCCCGTGACTACATAGTAAAACAAATACTTGAAAATTTGGGTGGGGCACATGCCCTGCTCCAACATAAATCAAAATAAGCGACATGGATACACACACACACGCATAAATAGGCTGAATATGTTGCGCAACTTACAGTTCCATATACGGGATTTGCAGCTGCCCATACGCAGCATCGAGCATTCAATGATGCGTGGATACCAGGTGCGGTATTTGTTATAACCTGTTTATAACAGATATCTATTATAATCTGTTTATATATGCATACAGGTGCAACAATGCATATATATATAGTGTATAAAGTGCATATATAGAAGAAAATAGGTGCTACGGTAACAATTCCAGCACGTACTTGGACATTCTATTTTCTAGACATGCTTACAGGTATCTAAGAATGATAGAAAATAGGTGCATACAGGTCTGAAATTTTGAATACCTGTTGAACATTTGCAAATAAAAGAAACCAAGTTACCTTAGTAGAAGCATAAATAATTATTTAGTACACACTTAAACAAATAAACTTAACCAAACAATATTGAACGAAGTAATACTGAAGATATAACCAAAGAAAAGGAACATTAATCACAAGACATCAGAGGGCGAGTAAACTCACATACTAGCATAAAATAATACGGGGTAGCTAACTTGATTCTTGTAAAGCAAACTTCTTGTATTCATGCTAAACTCCAAGGCCCTTCACAGATAGAAGGAGGTGATCACTGCAAGAATTTAGAAGTTTCAAATATTGTTAGTACATCAGTTAAGAAGAAACCACAATTGCAAGGTCCTTATGGCATCAAATATAATTAGCACTCCAAGGTCCTTATTGAAAAAGAATTGTCGTTTAGACGAATAGCTTTGCACAATTGCAAGATAAGAAGAAATCATAGCAAAGAACAAATGCACAAAATCGTGGCATGCCAATTGAATATGAAACTACGTTTGAACCCTGTCTGCAATTAAACATGTAGTTATCTACACTTGAAATTAATAGACCAAGTATTGCACGAGTTTGTGTGGAAATTGACCTCCTTAAATCCCTCCCTCAACGAGTCTGGATAGGATGTGGCAACATGGGGTTCTTGCAGGACGTTTTGGTGGAGAACAAACCCAAATACTGTTAAAACTGCCTTAAAAAGGACATGATGAGGAATCTTGTATATTCCTAATGGCCAAGTATGGTGATTAATCAAAAAAAGTTGAACTCACTAAGCCTAAGAAGGTAGTACAGAGATATGAGAAGAAATGTGTGGAGAATCAACAAGGGGGCATAACCAAAGTAGACAACGGGAAGCAAGTTCTTGGTCAATCACTAGCAATGAAGTAGCTGCCGTTGAAAAAGGTCATGAGGAGATGCTACATATAATCGACCAAACTATTGAAATTGATGGAGGTATAACCTACAAATCTGATGGTGCATTACCTGATGGAGGTTCTAACGTACAAACCTGATGGCACAACTTCCTTTAACAAGGAGCTACGCAGTGAAGTAAGAGCTCTTGATAAAGGTATTAAGGAGGAGAAAGATATGGGTAACCAACATGAGGAACAAGTAATTAGTCTTGATGACGTTTTAACACTTGAAGATAAAGGCTTCGATCATATAATCAAGGAGAATCAAATTTCTGCAGAAGACTCAGATATAAAAAATCTGGAGTTAATTAGGATAAAAAATAAAGAAAGGGTAGTGGGATTCAACACTATCCAAGAACACATTGATAGGATAAAAAATGAAGAGCTCAGTTATGAAGATCTCCAAATTGTTCATCATTGCTCATTATCTCCCAAAGGTAACCCCATTCCAAAACTGAAGAAGGAACCAAATGATACAATAGATTCAATCAACCAAATGAACTTTCCAACTTCCAACTTCTATCATTTTCTTGCCTCATATTAAGAAGAAAAATAAATAAAGAACAACCCTGCACTTCAAAATGAACTAAAGTCAATTCTGTACCTTCAAACTGTATCATCAGTTTTATTCATCTCAAGTTTTCTATATTTCAAAACACCTTAAATTAACTATATAGTCACCTTAATATGCCGCACTACCGAATAGGAGGTATACAATTTCTTTTCTTCTATTTTCTGGATTTCAAGTTCCATGAAACAAAAAGGGGCCACATTCGAGTTCCATCTGGGTGTAGCTTAATATTGTGATAATTGCCTATTTTTTCTTTGTATACAATTATATAATGTCTACACACTCATAATATTCAAGAAGAAATTAACATATATAGTTACTCGAATTCATTTATTGATGTTAAAATTTTAAAAAATACATATGTAAGCTCACAAGAGACAAGGCTCACCCAAACAAGAAAATTCAGAGACTTGAAAAGAATTATTAAAATAAGGGAAAAAATCCTACTTTTTTTAACACCTCAACCGGCGTTGGGCATAAAGAATTGATTTAGTAAACTTGAGAGAAGTTAAGCAGAAACTAATAAGGAAACAAAAGAAAGTTACCACAAAGAGGCTCTGAAGCCTCGGTGGAGGCTGCTAGTAAATTATCAAAAATCAAATATTCCAAGCATTACAACAGAGAGATACTATCTAGTTGGTGGTGGTGCCTAAAAAGCATGTGGATATAAGATAATGTGTTTCTAACAGACATAACTTGAAGACTGAAGGAGGGAGGGCGTTAAAACTCAAGGTATCGAGCAAATAAGAGTATCAATTCATGCTTCTGACATTTGTCAATCTAAATATTGATCAATTTTGAGTGAAAGAAACATATCTCTTATCATGTAAAATAATGAAAGCATATATGAAGAAACTAAAATAGTCATATTTTTAAATATTACTATTTACACAGTCTAATCCTAAAACAGCCAACTAGGACTAACAGTGTACCTAGTGATCTACCATAAATAATCAGAATGGTCTTTCGTCACATTTAAATGCTCCAATATACCTTGAACGGTGAAATTATCCTCACTTTATATACCAATTGGCACTTCAATAGTCATCCAGGATTTTGAGATATAGGAAACTTCACTTTGAACATTTAATTACCAAGGTGTGGAAACATTTGCTAAACAATGAAAATTAACAAATCATTGGCCTTAACATAACAAAATGATGATACTTAAGTCGCAAAAGCGGGACGACATCCCACTTAAATCGCAAAAACAAAAAACAAATCATTCAGAGCTACTAAAAACGTAATAAAATAATGATACTAAATATGACCTCCAGCTCAAAAACCATGGAAAGAGGTCCCCTGCTCTCGACTCGGCTGTGGTCAAAATGAGATGTCTGCAACCTCAGCCTGACTGCCTAAGGCCTTGGGATCATGAAGATCCCCACCAACAGAACGAAGGACCCACCGGTACTTCCCTAAAGGATACAGAAGCTGCCTACCTCAATTCCTTATGCCGAAGTCGACCTCTCACCTCTTCCTATTTGTCATAAATTCATCAGTTGAATATTCAAACCTCCATGCACCACTCTTATTCACGCTCTAGCCTCGCGTACGTAGACTTTTGGCATGCTATGTGCTTCTATTCATATGCTTGCACACTTAGGTGCGTAATTTACCTTACATGGGATCCCTCCTTATACTGCTTATCGTTTGTTCCAAAGCTTTAGAATATGTTTACAAACTGATCAATGTTTATCAATAGGCCGATGCATAAAGACATCAAGAGCCCTTTTTACTTAAAAATACTCATTCAGAAGATCATCAAGAAGTCCTTACTCATCAAACCTACCTCGCAAAAGTAGTCTTTTGCTGATGTCGTTGGCAAGAACTCAAACACAAAAATATCCCTTCGGCTAGTGGAAAATTTTTAAGGAGAATAAGGTCTTTTCTTCTCCAATCAAGAAATCCAGTAGATGGCATACCCCTACAAATACTCGTTAGTGTTGAGGCTCTCACATGGGAGACCTAACATGGAGGAAATTAGGAAGGCAATAAAAATAATTGGACTTAAATCAGAGGCTAACATTAGTTTAATGGATCACAAACACATCTTCATTAGACTATTAAATGAAGAAGACTTCCATAGAATTTGGATGAAGGAGATGTGGTGGATTATGAGATACCCTATGCAGGTCATTAAATGAACACCGGAGTTCCATCCAGATCATGAATCTCCCATTGTTCCAATTTGGATCAATTTACCTCTCTTACCTGTTCACTTCAGGCCTCTTATAGTTGTAAACATTGTGCCTCACAGTTGTAATATGCACTGTAATAAGCAGAAAGAGCAGCCTCATAAACCATCGCATTATCATGTTCTATTTCACGTAAATGAATATATTATAATAATACTACCTCTAACATGAACTTTGAACACATATCCACCAAACTCAGCACAAATACTAATTCTATATGTAACTCTACCAATTTTGGTGAAACTAGATAAATGCCTCTTGTAATAAACTTAAATTGAGTGAAGCCTTCTTGATTTTTGGCTTTATAAAAAGTTCATTGGTGAAAATGAATACTTGGAGCCTTAATGTACGTTACTTAAATCATGGATAGCTTATAGCTTATTTGCAGAACCAAAGTATAATATTTTACACCTTATAAGTGTTATCCATTAGTAAACAGTATTGGTTTTTGATACTCTGGGAACTAACTGTAAAAGACCAATAATTTAAGAATAGTTGTAAAACCACAATAGATAGCACTTATTAGGTTTTCAACATGACAGGATTAAGGAGAGTGAAACTCGTGGAACTTCTGGATTCTCTTCATAGCAAGATTTAAGTAGAAAAGGAATACACTTTTCATAATACCTGCTCTGCTCCATACGATTTTATAAATACCAACATAAGTAACAATGAAATCAAAATCATAATCACTGATAGTGAAACTTGAGCGTTGTTTAGTTCAGTGCAAGATATTAACACCTAGGTCAGAGGTAAAATAACGAAAAGTATTTTCTATTATTCTGATCTCAAACTTTTGTTTGTAATTATAAATAATTATACATGCTAGATTATGTGATTTTGGAAAGGAAAAAAAATAGTGAACAAAACTTAACGCTGAATAGTTGAAAATATTTTTCACCGTTTTACTTTTAAGTGAACCAAATAGTGTCATGAAGTAACTGGACTCACCTAAAAGCCTCTTCTTGGCACTGCTCTACAACATCTTGAAAAATGCATAAAACTATTCTTCTCTCTTTGATTGTTTTATCATTAGCGTGTAAAGTAAAACACCAGGTAAGAGATAAGGAAAGTAAGTATATGCAAGATTTGGAGGAAGATAATGGCAGGTTCCCAAGTTTGATAATCAATTTGTGGTGAAAGTGGAATTAGAAACATGTGGTTTAAGCTTGTTTTCATATTGTTAATAATGTATATCACACACATTTGAGATCTGATGATACTACCAACTTTTTCTAAGCAATAATAACAATGTTACAAATTATGTACATCCTAAATATTTGAATAATAAGAAGGGATAAGCACGCATAAATAGAGAGTAGGGAGTTGAACTAAGTCTTGGGTATTCCATAGCTCAAGATGAAAGAAAAAAGTCAAATTCATTTTTATATTCTTATTTTTATTTGTGGGGATGTTATATGAGAAACATGCTTGAAGGCCATTTAACTAGTCCAAATTAATCAAATTTTCTTCAAGCCTATCAAGATATATTTCATCTATTCATATGGTAATTGAGAAACTCGACCTAATGAGGCAGCTGCAGTATTTTTTAGCAATAGGGGCATATCAAGTGGTAGGTTTGGATATAACCCGTGCTAATGGCACGATATGATTTGGATGTTTTCAAAACTTTTGTTATCAAGTGGTAGGTTTGGATATAATCGGTGATATTGGCATATGCAACTGATTACTGCTATTTTTAACTATTTGTATAAACTCATAGACCAATTAGTGTAAATCGATCATATGCAACTAATTAATGTAAATCAGCCATAGCAATTGATTTTGTTTCAAACTCTTAGTGATTTTTCCTTCATCCTAAACATGCATGGGATTAAAACTGATTAGTGTAAATTAGTCGTAGCAACTGATTAGTGTAAATCAATCATAGAAACTAATAGACCAAATACTGTAAATTAGTCTTAGCAACTGATTAGTGTACTAAATAATATTTTGAAATTGTAAAACTTAGTATAGGTAACATAAACTTATGGCAACATTAAGTCCAAATGATGCATCTATAAGTGGTCCTACAAATTACAGATGTATTATGATCGTAGATAAAGGTGTGTATGCTCGTGAGCATGTTGGTAGAATGGCTTTCGAATCTTTAACAAAAATTAACATACACGAAGTATAGAAAATGAAACACATAAAGGTCTAAAAAGTTCAGCTAACTTGCATTTCATCAAAGCTGAGTGTATGCAAAAACTCCCAACATCAAAACGTGATCATATTTTCCAACTAATGAACTCTTGTATCATACCACAACGAATTCTTGTATAATCGTAATAGTTATCATAGTTGTA
Source organism: Sambucus nigra (assembly GCA_949130495.1). Lineage (NCBI taxonomy): Eukaryota > Viridiplantae > Streptophyta > Magnoliopsida > Dipsacales > Adoxaceae > Sambucus > Sambucus nigra. The sequence goes on from OX422207.1 coordinate 241,768,710, forward strand.
ATCATATCATACCATAATGGTAGGATCTTCCTAGTTAAAAGTTAAAATGTACATCTACGGATAAACATTTTTCAAGGTGCATTTTACCAAAACATCATTATTCAATATTTAAGGACTAAGGACAATCAAATTAATGAGTTGAGCAGACAATTTTGAGTAACTTACAATGAATCTACAACAATAGTTCGCAATAGATCTTGAACTATGAGGTAATTGCAGCTCCAAATTAATGTAATAACTTCAACATCTTTCATCAACTTTAAATATCAACAATATAAAAGAGGTAATTGCATCTACAAATTAAAACTCTAACAATATATATTATAATAATATAGATGATAAATAAAAATCTTAATTCCTCACAGTCCATTAACCTGATTCCCCATGCCTACCTGATGATTAACCAAATAATAGTTAAATACAATGAGAGTTAAATTATAGAATTAATGTAAAAGAAACATACTCATACTCACACAACATAATAATTTCCTTCATTAAACTCCACTAAAAAAATTGGCAAACACAAAAAACACATTTGTTGAACATCTGACAAACATTATATACCTAATACATAGACCGAAAAAAAGTTTATAATTAGAAAATGCTCACAAACGTATCATGTTCCATAATACTTGTTCTAATGTCACTTCAAACATCGTAGCTTCAAGGTCACTTACCATATAGTAACATTGGGATATCAAACATCAACAATAATGAATTTATAAACTAAAGACCTCAATAAAAGCACATTGAAATATCAAAACAACAACAATAATGGAAATATAAACTAAATACCTCAACAAAACAACCTATAATGCCCTAAGAAAGTAATAGAAAATGTAAAGTTGAGAACGTGAGAATTACGTGTGATAATTGATTAACTTCGCAACTTTCTAATATAGCACACTTATTTAATTAGAGTCCCTAAATATGCATCTAAGGTGCGTGTGTCAACCCATAAATAAATAAAGCATGTGACACGAAAATATGTTGAGACACAGATTTCAGGAAAAAACCCCTTTCGGGTAAAACCTTTATTTCACTATGAATATACAAGTCGCAACTTACAATTACATAGAGAAATCTGCAATGGATCAACGCGCAGCCAACCCACAAAGACACGCGGTCTTGAACTCAATAATAGAATACACACAGCACCCTCCAAGGACTCGCAGCCCAAACAACAAAGGTAGAACTGCAGCTCTCCTCAATGACACGCAGTAATAACACTTTGTAGAGACTCCCTCAGCAATGACATGCAGCCCTCGGTGGCAAATATCTCTCCACAAATATGAACAGTAACAAAGGTTGTGTTCTAGGGTTCCAAAAGATTCACAAAATCAATTGGTATTTTTGTGTGTGAATCAAAAAGATGTTTGGCACATCAAAAATTGAAGTCTTGTTGTGTTTGTACTCTTAAAAACGTTTTCTCAAAGACTTCAAAAAATACACCACCGAAATAATATATATATATATATATATATATATAGGAAAAATAATTTGGTGGAGAAATATCACACGGAACTGTTCGAACTTATCCCAGGCGGACCGGTCCGGCTTGGAGTCGGATCGTTCCGACCTCGGATTGGTTCTTTTAAAAAATGGCTTCTTCGGTTCACTTTTGGTCCGGGGTTTACTGGATCTGCAGCAAGAGGATCGGTCCGGTTGAGTGGAGGACCGGTCCAGTGGAGGATCGATCCAGGATAGAGGCGGACCATTCCGGCTTCCCAAAAAACTAAAAAACTTTTAAAAGCCTCACTTTACTTGAAAAAACTTACTTCTTATTTTTATATAAAACATTTTATAAAAATTTCCCAATACTAAATATGAACTTTAAGGAACGCAAAAACCAAATTTTACCAAGTTCATTCTCGCAGAGGCTATGATGTTGAAGACGCTTTGATATTCGGATCCATTGATGTAGATGCGATCTTGAATTTCTTCAACGGTGTAACGGCGTATGACATACATATTGATAATGGACAAAAATGTCCTTACAAATCTCCCCCTATGTCTATGCCGGTACATACATAAAAAATCCGAATTATCAAATAATGACCTATACAAATATACCCTCCCATGAACCCTAAAGATGGAAAGATACAAATGTTTAAATCTTCATCGTTTGTTCTTCAATCTTCAACAATCATCAAAACTCAAAGCTTTTCTCATCAGGGTGTGCAACATATTGATCTTCAATCTTCATACCTACACACATGAGACAAAGCAAATACCACGTGACATATCGAGTTTGAAATGAGATAAACATAGATACCAACTAATGATAAAAGCATAAGCTAAATCTCAAAAACTCCCCAAAATTCAAACTCCCCCATAATATGATAATTCTTTCTCCCCCTTTTTATGATGTCCCCAAATAGACAAATGAGAACAATGAATCAAATAAGAAAAATCAAAACAGGGCATCAAACAAAAAGGTAACCGTGCTCTTTCAAGGAGATGCTCAAGAAACAAATCTTCACAAACTATTTTTGAATTTTTAAAATTTTTCGTACAAAAATAAGATACCAATTTGAACAGATATGATACAAAAATCACACAATGGATTTAGACTCAAACAACCAAGTCATGGAAATGAAATGAATGGGTGTGAACACATTCGATAGGTAAATCAACTCAATCAATCATATGTGCGCGATGAATATGTGTACTCCTAACGAATGAACATCAAAAGTATCCTTAGGTGTAAAGATTGTTGAATTTAGATAACATCGTCTTATGCAAATCAACAAATCAAAGTGAAAATGATTTCCACCCCAATAACGTCCAAAACTATGTAGCGCATTTTCAAGTATTTCAAGGACGTGAAAACCCATTTTAAATTCTCCAACCAAACTCCCTCATATATATTTTCATTTAGAGGTAATCTAAATTCTCAAACTTTGGAGAATTGGTGCAAAAACCTAAATGGCCCCTTTTTGGCATGAATATCTTTTTATTGCCTTTCAATTTTTTTGGGGCTCTTTTAACCTCTTTGGACCCCGGATAATAAAATTCCTCCATTTTTTAGGTCCAATTTAATGGTGGCTTAGTATTCGCAAAGGCAAAATGAACCTTTCGCAGCCCTTCCCCATTTTTAAACAAAGCACACAAACTCACAAAATGTTTTTTATATGCACAATTTCCTTATCAAAATTTATCACGCTTGGTTCGTTTTAAGGATAGGATTGAAGTGAAAACACCCAACCAACATGTGATAAGACAAGCACAATAATCAAACAAATCCGTGCATGTGTGCAATAAAGAAAACATGAGTCAAACATGTAGGAAGTAACACTTAATTACATCTTAATGACTCCAAACATTATAAAGTACGAGGATGAATTAACCTATTGTCTTCAAACACTATCAAATAGTCACATGAAAATGGAATGATGTTGTGACTTGTTCATCCAAAGTGTTCATCCATAAACGGTGCAAACAATATACAAAAATCTTTTTGGATTTTTCAAAGAAATTATCAAAATAAAATCTTTTTGTATTTTTCAAAATTTAAAAAAGAAAACATACAAAATGATACATACTAGAAATAGGCAAACAATGTCATCATGAAAAACACCCTATGCTAGTAAAAAAGTCAAACCTTAATCATTAGGTGCAGAGGGGTTTTCCAAAGGTGGTGACAGCTTATGAAAAACCTCCATCAATTCTTGTGAAGTTTTGACTAAAAACTTAACTTGCTCACCTAAATGTGCAAACTCTCTCATGTAGTCTCCGGGAGCATGTAAAGTATCATGTGTGGGTGCATGTGTGCCAGAAATACGTGTAGAGGTAAAACGTGACACATAACCCAACTTAAAACAAAATTCCCTAAGGTGTCCTCTCCTCTTGCAATGTGAGAAAACATAAATAGGCCTAGGAACACCTCTCTCAAAAACTCTAGGACGCACTCTCCTAATGGGAATGGGACGCCTAGGTGGGTTAGGGTGAGACACATGTGAAACTGTCACTAAAGTGGGAACCGGCTCGGGTGCTAATTGGGAAGAAGAAGCACCGTCATGACTTATTCCTAACTTCTCACCTTTACCCTTAAGAACCACCTTTTCAACCTTCTTAGGTGCGTTCTCAAACTTGACTTTGACCACCCTGGCACGTTCGAGATCACTCTCGAGTTGGGATACACGTGTCGTCAGACTAGACAACGTGCTGGTCAAATCACACTTCTCCTTTCTCAAAACCTACTTCTCTTTCTCCAAATCTAAAACCCGATGACCTAAATCCCTATTATACTTCTTTGTTTTCAAGGTCTCAATGTACAAACCTCTAAAAGCTTTTTGGAGCTCACTTTCATCTCCATTTATACTCTCACTTTCTCCCTCACTTGAAGCGCTCAAACCATCATTATCACTTTAGTGTGCACTATTGTGGGACAAGGTGGGTGTGCTCACATGACTAGAAAAAGATACAAACTTCTCACCACTAGTCTCATCACCCTCACCTTCACTACTATCACTAAGTGTGGCGGGCATAGCTACTTTCTTTCATTTCTTTCTAAGCCACGTAGGACACTCAAACGACTTATGTTCCTTACCCCCACACTCAAAACAAGTGACGTTCTCAAAATCTTTCTCACACTCCTCATCGGATTTATTCTCTTTTTCCCTCTCACCACTTTCTTTGGCCTTTCCTTTCTTTTTATTTTTCTCAAAAAAATTCTTTTTATTGGAAGAATTATTTTTGTTCATGTTGAGAAATTTTTTAAAATTTTTCGCAAACAAGGCCATATCATTAAAATCAAAATCTCCCTCAGAATCGGACTCACGAACTTTTTCTTTCTTTTTCTTAAAATGAGTCTTTAAAGCAATGCCATTATCCTTAGCCTTAATGGTTTTGGGAAACATATCAATCTCATAGGTTTGAAGGTCTCCTACAAGTTCTTCCAACTTAAGTGATTTCAAATTTCCCAAAGAGTTCAAAACAGTGTGTAATACCCCATACTTTTGGCTATATTTATTTTTGTGGGATTAATTAATTAAATGCGTATTAATTGGAAATTAATCCGGGTTATAAATACTAACGAGATGCGAGTTGGTATTTGAATATGTGCATACATGTTTTGATATATGTATTCGGTATTATAAAATTTGTCGTGAGATTGATAGACGGCATTTTAGAAATTTTGTTGAGACGCGTGGGACCGCCGCGTCACGGTGTAATATTTTGATAATAAAAGTGAATTTAAAATCTATAAACCGTATGGTCGTTTTGAGTGCGCCAACGCGTCCGGAAGGGTCGAGATAGTCAGAAAACACTAGCCGGGGGTGTAGTTTGGGTTCCGGGGTATTTTTAGGCCATACCGGCATCATAAAGGGTATTTTGGTAATTTTACATTTTGAGGAATTAAAAGTGACGAAAATTGGAGATGTAAATCTAATGTGGATTTAACCCACTAAACCCATTAACCAACCCATATTAACCCTTTAAGCTATGGAGGCTAACATTAGGTTTTACAATCTTCCCAAAGAAAACCCTAGCCACCTTAAGCCACTATTGGAGAAGGAGCTTGGAAGAGAGAAAATTCTGCAGAAAAACTCCATCAAACCTACACCAAAATCAGAAATCGAACCAAGGCAAGTGATTTTATTCCATTTAATTTCAGAGAATGTCTTTTCCATGTTAGAAATTAAGGAATTTTAATTGTTCTTGAAAGATGAAGGAAAACCCATGTAGTTTGGAGTTTAGAACTTGAAAATTTTGAAGAGATTTGCATGTAGAATGATAGGTAGATGATTTCTCTCATGATAGTTGTGATTAGAAGAAATTAACGAATTAAATTCTGGGATTTGATGATGATATTAAGTTAGGGTTCATGTTCTTGAGTTTTTGGGAAAAAATGCAGAAATTTGTAAATTTAATTGATGTTAGGGTGGATTGGTCCCTTAAAAACATGTTAGGATGTGACTATATATGTTTAGTATTGATTATAGACCTTTAAACGATTGTTGGGACTTAGTTTAGAAGATTTGAGGTGTTAAAATGGATGAAAAACGAATTGGGGAAAAATCTGGGCCGAATCTGGTAGCTCGTTAGAAGCCCCTACCCAGGTCGTTCGAACGAACTCGTTCGAACGAGCTTCTAACGAGTTGACCAGTCGCTGCTAACGAAAAGGGATTTCGTTCGATATCTCGTTCGAACGAGATATCGTTAGAAGGTACAGTTCGTTCGAACGAACTGGAACCTCGTTCGAACGAGACTTCTAACGAGTTGACAGTTTGGTCCTTTTTGGACTGTTTTGATTTTTGGAGTCCCGGAAACTGGTTCGAGGGTAGAGTTAACATTCTTTGATGATGTAAGGATAGATTTGGAACTTTTGGATTATTATGAGGAGTAAATTATATACGAGAGTTATATTCAATGAACCATTTGGGTTGAGATGTGAGTGTCTAGTACGACGTGAGGATGAATTATGGCGCGTATAATTACAAGCCAGAATAGTATAAATTGGGATAATTATAAGTTAGTACGAGAATGCGATATGTACTACGATTAAACTACGGTATTACTAAGACGTGTGTTTACTTAGTATTGGTATATGAATTGTGCGTATGACATACCTACCATACTTGCTATCACGGGAGGTTTGCGGTCGCTTAGGGCCCGCAAATCCTTGTGTTGCCCGGATTTAGACTGGTTACCTCGATGAACATAGGTCATAGAAAGACTTATTGGGATATTAATAAGTCCGCTGATCGTAGGAGCGTAGGTATGTGCGTGACCTATGTGATGTGACTGTGTTCGCCTCCACTATTTGTGATTTGTGTTATCTGGACTATTCCTGAGAGATTCGGAATATGTGATCCTTATGTACGTGATGTACCGGGATGGATAGCAGAGTATGTGTGCACCGCAGCTTAGTTCTCGGGGTGCTTATATTGTATATTCATTATGTGAATAATATACACTTAATTAATGGGAACCTTCATGTTAATGTTGTGAATATAATTACGGTATTGCTTCGAGAAATATAGCAAGTTAACTGATAGTGATATATATTGCATATTGAGCATCTGAGTTTGCGTTAAACCCCTACTTCATTACGAGCGTTATTATGTTAATAGAACAGAGTAATAAGGGTAAGACCTATGATAGTCTATCTAGATATGTTATCACTTAGCTAGTAGTTTGTATCACGCTAGATGGGTACTTACGTTAGGAGTGCACAGTTAGACGAGAGGTGAAAATATCATGTGAGTGCACGTCCTAACATGTACTTTGCATTTAATGTTTTAAATGTTTTTAAAGCACTTGCAGGTTTTTAAAATATAATTCCACATTCGGGCTCTGACCCGTTTTCTTTTCAAATCTCTTTTTCTTGTAAAACCATTTTAGGTGCCCAGCCACAGGGACACCAAGCATAGGATTCTCATTCAAGTGACGAGCTGTAGCTGTTTGTGGAAGCTACAGGGATTTGCTTATAGACGCTTCTATCTTTTGGATTCCAGAGTCACTATCTATCAGTTGTAGGGCATGTTGCCCATTTCTATTAGAGAAATCTTTTACATTACAGTTTTCAGACTTTGATTTGTATTGTTTAGCATTCAGTTATTTATTTCAGTATGGGATTGTAGTGAGGAGTTTTCCTCCAGACGTTATTTACACTATGTGTTGGTTATTCGTTTTACTTCAGTATGGTGAATGGTGTTGTTATTCTTTATTACACTTGTTGCATGTTAATCAGACTTATATTAAAATTTGGCAACTTACTTTTTAAATACTAGGTGGTTAGTAATAATAAAATGTTTTCGACAGTGATGCTATTAACTGAGCCAACTTGGCATTTTGAATTAATTTAATAAAGGAGTAGCTACCCGGTATTTAATTAGTCGGGGTGTCACAGGTGGTATCAGAGCATCAGGTTCTAGTGTCCTTTAGGATTTGACGGCTTGTTATGTTTCCGCTACGTTTCTTTGATATAGAGCCCTATATTTTAGGACTGTTGTACTCTTTTTGTGTATGCTTCGTTCTTCAGCTTTATTAAGTTTATAACAGCGAACTTATAAACTTTGTTCTTATTTCAGATGCCTCCACGACGTGCACGACGAGTTCCCAGGGATGCAACGCCCGAACCCCAGCCCGCTCCAGTTCAGGGCATGATGAACGCCGCTGAGGTTGTAGCTATAATAGCTCAAGCGGTAAATGCCGCCATTGCCGTTGTTCAGCAGGCACCACCCCAGGCGTCGGTTGCCGCGCCAGTACAGGTTAATGCATTCCCGTCTACTTGGGAGCGTGTACGTGACACTTTTCAGAAAGCGCATCCGCCAGAGTTTGCAGGTAGCTCAGATGTGGTAGTCTCGAGCCAATGGAGGAAGGATATGCAGAGGCACTTACGGATGTATGAGTGCACGGATGTTCAGAAGTAGGTGCTAGCTACTTTCAAGCTGGTTGGATCTACACTACAGTGGTGGGAGTCTATTACCACCATGGAGGAGAGGGATACTCTCACGATTCAGGAGTTCTGGGTGCGGTTCGACCGCAAGTACTTTCCGTCAGCTGTTCATACGGAAATGAGGAGGAGATTGATGAGTCTGAAGCAGGAGGGCAAGACAGTGGCCGAGTATGAGGCCGAGTTCACTAATCTGTTGAACATCGTTCCAGACGAGATACCAACAGAGAAGAAGATAATTGAGAAGTTCACCGACGGGTTGACTTGGAGGATCCGTCAGCATCTGTTAGGGAACCTATCGTTGGCCACTTATTCTGATGTGGTTAACGCTGCATTGTTGCACTGCCAGGACCAACGTTTTCATATGGCCGAGGGCAAGCGGTCGGGGGAGTCTAGCCATCAGGGCAGGACTGGAGGACATGGTGCCAGCGGGGCACAATCTGGTCAGGGGCAGAGACAGAATGAGGAGGGCTCCCAGCATGGGGATAATAAGAGGTTCCGGTCAGGGAACTACAGACAGGGACAGGGAGGTTTCCGTCAGGGCCATCAGGGTCCAAACGGCCAGTAGGGCCAGCAGGGGCAGAATGGGCAGCAGTTTCACCAGGGCCAGCAGGGCCAAGGAAGGAACGGTAACGGCCACCAGGGCCGGGGACAGCAGGGGCAGAGAGGGGGGAACTTCCCAGGGAAGTGCTTTGTTTGTGGGAAGTCTGGCCATAAACGACAGGATTGTCCTGATAGGGGCAGGGCGCCACAGCAGCAGCAGCAGGGTGCTCGCCAGGAGCCACAGAGGCCTATGTTTCCCGCCGCTCTTCTCGCACCGCCACAGATGGCAGCATTGCCACCCATTCCAGCAGTCCCAGCTCAGCAGGGGCAGCTACAGTATGGACGTGTCTACAATGTCCACCAGGCTGCAGTTCCACAGGCACCGCCCGCGATCGAGGGTACGTTTCCTATCCATGGCACTATGGGTCGGGTATTATTCGATACGGGTGCTACACACTGTTTTATGGCTACACACTTCGCGAAAGCTTTAGGATTGTTAGCTACGGCAGAGAGCACAGTGACGTGTGTCGACTCACCATTGGGGAGTGGGTCACTTATTTTCTTTATATGCCGGGGAGTGGGGGTAGAGATTGGTGGTTTGGTATTGCCTGCAGATATGTTAGTGTTAGACATGCATGTTCACGATGTGATCATCGGTATGGATTGGCTCGTAGCTTATAGGGCCATGATTGATTGCTTCAGCGGGAGCATTATTTTTGCCATTCCGGGGCAAGAGATGTTTGTAGTGGCGATGCCTCTCCCAGAGGGAGGATCGGCCGCTCATCTGTATTACATTGAGGAGGATACCTCTAAGGAGGTAGTGATTCCTTTAGACTCTATCCCAGTCGTCAGGGAGTATTCGGATGTGTTTCAGGAGATACCAGGCTTACCACCCAGTCGAGAGATAAACTTTGTTATAGATTTGCTACCGGGTACGAGACCTATAGCACACGCACCGTACCGTATGGCTCCATTCGAGATGAGGGAGTTACGGGATCAGATAGAGCAGCTGTTAGGCCAGGGCTTTATTCGCAGGAGTACCTCACCTTGGGGCACTCCAGTTTTGTTTGTGAAGAAGAGGGACGGTGCACTGAGATTGTGTGTGGACTACCGAGAGTTGAATAAGGTCACGATACGGAATAAGTATCCGTTGCCTCGAATCGATGACTTATTCGACCAGTTGAGAGGAGCTTCTTTCTTCTCGAAGATTAACTTGAGGTCGGGATACCATCAGTTGCGTATCAGGGAGGAGGATGTCTCGAAAACCGCGTTCTTGTCGAGATATGGTTCTTACGAGTTTCGGGTTATGCCTTTTGGTTTGACCAACGCTCCAGCAGTGTTTATGGACTTGATGAACAGAGTGTTCAGGGATTTCCTAGATCAGTTTGTCATTGTCTTCATTGATGACATTCTGGTTTACTCTCAGACAGAGGAGGAGCACGCCGAGCATTTGAGGCAGGTTTTGCAGACACTTCGTCAGAACGAGTTGTATGCAAAATATGAGAACTGCGGGTTTTGGCTGAAGGAAGTCCAGTTTTTGGGGCATATCATTTCCGACCGGGGAATATCTGTTGATCCGGGGAAGGTGTCAGCGGTGAGGGAGTGGGGACAGCCCACGACACCAACTGAGATTCGTAGTTTCTTGGGTCTAGCAGGATACTACAGGAGGTTTATTCGGGGCTTCTCAGAGATAGTAGGTCCTTTGACACATCTAACTCGTAAGGGTGTGCCGTACATCTGGAGTGATGCCTGTCAGTTGGCATTCGATGAATTGAAGGACAAATTGACCTCAGCACCTGTGTTAGCATTGCCGAGACTGGGAGTTGAGTATTTGGTTTACACCGATGCGTTTTTGCAAGGACTGGGAGGTGTATTACAGCAGGAGAGACAGGCCATAGCTTATACTTCCCGTAAGCTTAAGCCTCATGAGAAGAATTACCCCACGCATGATTTGGAGTTGGCAGCAGTGGTATTTGCCCTACGGATTTGGAGGCACTATCTTTTGGGGGAGAAGTTTTAACTATTCACAGACCACAAGTCCTTACAGTATCTATTCACACAGAAGGAATTGAATATGCGGCAGCGTAGGTGGCTTGAGTTTGTGAAGGACTACCAGTTCGACATCCAGTACCACCCGGGAAAGGCTAACGTGGTAGCAGACGCGTTGAGCCGTAGGCCAGCAGATGAGGTGGCAGAGGTGTGGAAGGCTAAGTGGAAGGAATTGGGACACCAAGATGCAGTGGCCCGATCTTTCATGTCTGTGATGACTGTTACACCGCAGATTGTCACGAAGGTAGTACGGGCACAGGCCAATGACTCGTTCTGTCAAGAGTAGATAGTTCGATTACTAGCAGAGGGAGACGAGTCCTATACCGTTAGCTCAAACGGGGGATTACGCTTCAATGGAAGATTGGTAGTTCCGGAAGGAGAGGAATTGCTGCACGATGTGATGGCAGAGTCGCACGGCTCACGGTTCGCGGTACATCCCGGAGGGGACAAAATGTACCAAGACATGAGACGGAAGTATTGGTGGAGCGGTATGAAGAGAGATATCGCTGAGTTTGTTTCGAAATGCACCACTTGTCAGCTTGTAAAAGTGGATCATCAGAGACCGGCAGGATTGCTACAGCCATTGGAGGTCCCGGTGTGGATGTGGGAGAGCATATCCATGGACTTTATCATGGGGTTGCCTACGTCGTAGAGGGGTCACGACTCCGTTTGGGTAATTGTGGACAGGTTGTCCAAGGTTGCTCACTTTTTACTCGTAAGGACTGACTACACTACGGGACAGTATGCCTAGCTCTTCATTTCGGAGATTGTGATACTTCACGGTGTACCCTTAAATATCGTGTCTGACAGAGACAAGATATTTGTTTCGAGGTTTTGGGAGAGTTTCCAGGAGGCAATGGGCACGGAATTGCGGTTGAGTACGGCGTATCATCCGCAGACTGATGGGCAGACTGAGCGCACAAATCAGATGTTGGAGGACATGCTACACATGTGCATTATTGACTTTGGTGGTGGATGGGAACAGTACCTTCCACTGGTGGAGTTTGCTTACAACAACTCCTATCAGTTCACTATTGGCATGGCTCCGTTTGCGGCATTGTACGGTAGGCCTTGTCGTTCCCCAGTATGTTGGTTAGAGGTGGGGGACAACAAACTACTTGGGCCAGAAGTAATTCAGGATACTTCGGCAAGGATTAAGTTGATTCGGAGTCGCATTCGGGTAGCTCAAGACAGGCAGAAGAGTTATGCCGATGCGAAGAGATTTTTCAGGGAGTTCCAAGTGGGGGACCAGGTTTTGCTCAGGGTATCTCCGATGAAGGGGATTATGCGATTCGGGAAGAAGGGGAAGTTGGCACCGAGGTATGTGGGGCCGTTTCCTATTATTGAGCGGATTGGACCGGTTGCGTGTAGACTCGGGTTACCGAAACATTTGCATCGGATTCACGATGTGTTTCATATTTCCTCGCTAAGGAAATACCTTAGGGATGATTTAGCTCATTCCCACATTGCTGTGGAGGACATCGATCTCCAGCCGGACAGCTCCTACGAGGAGGGGCCAATTGCTATTTTGGACCGAAGTGAGAGGAAACTGCGGTCAAAGATAGTTCCTTTAGTGCGTGTTCAGTGGCGACATCACAATGTCGAGGAGTCCACATGGGAGCGCGAGGATGAGATGCGCGATCGTTATCCAGAGTTGTTTTTAGCAGTTACTTTCTAGTTTCGAATTTCGGGACGAAATTCAGTTATTAGGGGGAAGTATGTAATACCCCGTACTTTTGGCTATATTTATTTTTGTGGGATTAATTAATTAAATGCGTATTAATTGGAAATTAATCCGGGTTATAAATACTAACGAGATGCGAGTTGGTATTTGAATATGTGCATACATGTTTTGATATATGTATTTGGTATTATAAAATTTGTCGTGAGATTGAAAGACGGCATTTTAGAAATTTTGTTGAGACGCGTGGGACCGTCGCGTCACGGTGTAATATTTTGATAATAAAAGTGAATTTAAAATCTATAAACCGTATGGTCTCTTTGAGTGCGCCAACGCGTCCGGAAGGGTCGAGATAGTCAGAAAACACTAGCCGGGGATGTAGTTTGGGTTCCGGGGTATTTTTAGGCCATACCGGCATCATAAAGGGCATTTTGGTAATTTTACATTTTGAGGAATTAAAAATGAAGAAAATTGGAGATGTAAATCTGATGTGGATTTAACCCACTAAACCCATTAACCAACCCATATTAACCCTTTAAGCTACGGAGGCTAACATTAGGTTTTACAATCTTCCCAAAGAAAACCCTAGCCACCTTAAGCCACCATTGGAGAAGGAGCTTGGAAGAGAGGAAATTCTGCAGAAAAACTCCGTCAAACCTACACCAAAATCAGAAATCGAACCAAGGCAAGTGACTTTATTCCATTTAATTTCAGAGAATGTCTTTTCCATGTTAGAAATTAAGGAATTTTAATTGTTCTTGAAAGATGAAGGAAAACCCATGTAGTTTGGAGTTTAGAACTTGAAAATTTTGAAGAGATTTGCATGTAGAATGATAGGTAGATGATTTCTCTCATGATAGTTGTGATTAGAAGAAATTAACGAATTAAATTCTGGGATTTGATGATGATATTAAGTTAGGGTTCATGTTCTTGAGTTTTTGGGAAAAAGTGCAGAAATTTGTAAATTTAATTGATGTTAGGGTGGATTGGTCCCTTAAAAACATGTTAGGATGTGACTATATATGTTTAGTATTGATTATAGACCTTTAAACGATTGTTGGGACTTAGTTTAGAAGATTTGAGGTGTTAAAATGGATGAAAAACGAATTGGGGAAAAATCTGGGCCGAATCTGGTAGCTCGTTAGAAGCCCCTACCCAGGTCGTTCGAACGAACTCGTTCGAACGAGCTTCTAACGAGTTGACCAGTCGCTGCTAACGAAAAGGGATTTCGTTCGATATCTCGTTCGAACGAGATATCGTTAGAAGGTACAGTTCGTTCGAACGAACTCGAACCTCGTTCGAACAGCCTCGTTCGAACGAGACTTCTAACGAGTTGACAGTTTGGTCCTTTTTGGACTGTTTTGATTTTTGGAGTCCCGGAAACTGGTTCGAGGGTAGAGTTAACATTCTTTGATGATGTAAGGATAGATTTGGGACTTTTGGATTATTATGAGGAGTAAATTATATACAAGAGTTATATTCAATGAACCATTTGGGTTGAGACGTGAGTGTCTAGTACGACGTGAGGATGAATTATGGTGCGTATAATTACAAGCCAGAATAGTATAAATTGTGATAATTATAAGTTAGTACGAGAATGCGATATGTACTACGATTAAACTACGGTATTACTAAGACGTGTGTTTACTTAGTATTGGTATATGAATTGTGTGTATGACATACCTACCATACTTGCTATCACGGGAGGTTTGCGTTCGCTTAGGGCCCGCAAATCCTTGTGTTGCCCGGATTTAGACTGGTTACCTCGATGAACATAGGTCATAGAAAGACTTATTGGGATATTAATAAGTCCGCTGATCGTAGGAGCGTAGGTATGTGCGTGACCTATGTGATGTGACTGTGTTCGCCTCCACTATTTGTGATTTGTGTTACCTGGACTATTCCTGAGAGATTCGGAATATGTGATCCTTATGTACGTGATGTACCGGGATGGATAGCAGAGTATGTGTGCACCACAGCTTAGTTCTCGGGGTGCTTATATTGTATATTCATGATGTGAATAATATACACTTAATTAATGGGAACCTTCATGTTAATGTTGTGAATATAATTACGGTATTGCTTCGAGAAATATAGCAAGTTAACTGATAGTGATATATATTGCATATTGAGCATCTGAGTTTGCGTTAAACCCCTAGTTCATTACAAGCGTTATTATGTTAATAGAACAGAGTAATAAGGGTAATACCTATGATAGTCTATCTAGATATGTTATCACTTAGCTAGTAGTTTGTATCACTCTAGATGGGTACTTACGTTAGGAGTGCACAGTTAGACGAGAGGTGAAAATATCATGTGAGTGCACGTCCTAACATGTACTTTGCATTTAATGTTTTAAATGTTTTTAAAGCACTTGAAGGTTTTTAAAATATAACTCCACATTCGGGCTCTGACCCGTTTGCTTTTCAAATCTCTTTTTCTTGTAAAACCATTTTAGGTGCCCAGCCACAGGGACACCAAGCATAGGATTCTCATTCAGGTGACGAGCTGTAGCTGTTTGTGGAAGCTACAAGGATTTGCTTATAGACGCTTCTATCTTTTGGATTCCAGAGTCACTATCTATCAGTTGTAGGGCATGTTGCACATTTCTATTAGAGACATCTTTTACATTACAGTTTTCAGACTTTGATTTGTATTGTTTTAGCATTCGGTTATTTATTTCAGTATGGGATTGTAGTGAGGAGTTTTCCTCCAGACGTTATTTACACTATGTGTTGGTTATTCGTTTTACTTCAGTATGGTGAATGGTGTTGTTATTCTTTATTACACTTGTTGCATGTTAATCAGACTTATATTAAAATTTGGCAACTTATTTTTTAAATACTAGGTGGTTAGTAATAATAAAATGTTTTCGACAGTGATGCTATTAACTGAGCCAACTTGGCATTTTGAATTAATTTAATAAAGGAGTAGCTACCCGGTATTTAATTAGTCGGGGTGTCACACAGTGACTTTAGGAATAAAGCGTTTTGGAAGAGATCTCAAAATATTTTTAACGACACGCGTGTTATCAATCACCTCACCCAAATTAAAACATGTGTTAACAATGTTCGACAAACGTGCATAAAAATTATCAAAGCATTCGGACTCAGACATGGTGATAGTCTCAAATTGGGTGGCCAAATTTTGTAATTTTGACTCTTTAACCGCGTTCGTACCCTCATGTGTCAATTTCAAAACATCCCAAGTCTCTTTAGACGTGGTGCACGTCATAATTCGGCGAAACTCATCAGGAGAGACAGCTCCGAAAATAGCACTCAGACCACGAGAATTAAAATTGGACAATTTATAATCATCTTCAGTCCAGGCTGACACGGGTTTTAAAGTGGTGATGTTAGTAAAAGTGACCGTGGGAGGAGTCCAACCATTTTCGCAAAGCAACCAAACACGTTTGTCAATAGATTTTAAAATCGATTTCATACGAGCTTTCCAGTAGGCATAATTAAACCCGTCAAAAATAGGCATCTGATTATATAAGTGCTCCATAAGAAAAAGTACAAATTTTCACAACACTGATTTTTCAAAAAAATCAATATCACACGATTTTGCGGAAAATAGGAATACGCAATAAATTAGCGCAACCTGCTCTAATACCAATTTGAGACGTGAGAATTACGTGTGATAATTGATTAACTTCGCAACCTTCTAATATAACACACTTATTTAATTAGAGTCCCTAAACATGCATCTAAGGTGCGTGTGTCAACCCATAAATAAATAAAGCATGTGACACGAAAATATGCTGAGACACAAATTTCAGGAAAAAAAACCCTTTCGGGTAAAACCTTTATTTCACTATGAATATACAAGTCGCAACTTACAATTACATAGAGAAATCTGCAATGGATCAACGCGCAGTCAACCCACAAAGACACGCAGTCTTGAACTCAGCAAGAGAATACACGCAGCACCCTCCAAGGACTCGCAGCCCAAACAACAAAGGTAGAACCGCAGCTCTCCTCAATGGCACGCAGTCATAACACTTTGTAGAGACTCCCTCAGCAATGACACGCAGCCCTCGGTTGCAAATATCTCTCCAAGAAGATGAACAGTAACAAAGGTTGTGTTCTAGGGTTCCAAAAGATTCACAAAAGCAATTGGGATTTTTGTGTGTGAATCAAAAAGATGTTTGGCACGTCAAAAATTGAAGTATTGTTGTGTTTGTACTCTTAAAAACGTTTTCTCAAAGACTTCAAAAATTACACCACCGAAATAAGTATATATATATAGGAAAAATAAGTTGGTGGAAAAATATCATACGGAACTGTTCGAACTTATCCCAGGCGGACCGATCCGGCTTGGAGGCGGATCGGTCCGACCTCAGATCGGTTCTTTTAAAAATGGCTTCTTCGGTTCGCTTTCGGTCCGGGGTTTACTGGATCTGCATCAAGCGGATCGGTCCGGTTGAGTGGCGGACCGGTCAGGTGGCGGATCGGTCCGGGATAGAGGCGGACCGGTCTGGCTTCCCAGAAAACTAAAAAACTTTTAAAAGCCTCACTTTGCTTGAAAAAACTTACTTCTTATTTTTATAAAAAACATTTTATAAAAATTTCCCAATACTAAATATGAACTTTAAGGAATGCAAAATCAAAATTTTACCAAGTTCATTCTCGCAGAGGCTATGATGTTGAAGATGCTTTGATATTCGGATCCGTTGATATAGATGCGATCTTGAATTTCTTCAACGATATAACGGCGTATGACATACATATTGATAATGGACAAAAATGTACTTACAAAAGTAATCTAATGATAAACCCTAGATTAGAAAGTCTATCCATCGTATCTAAAGAAAGCTAAAGAAAGAGAAAGAGCAATATTATACCAAAATGGGTATGTATCTACCAAAAATTCAAACCCTTGAAATACCATAACAAACACATTGATAAACCTTAGAGAGTACCTTCTTGGATGATACAAAGATGCGACAGATGGAGAAAGAGGTGAGACGAGAAAAATCGAAGCACAGAGAGAGGATGAGCGGTGAGCGGGAATGAGAGCAGGAAACCTCAAAGCTAGAATAATGTTTTTTAGGGTATTTTATATTTTAGTCAAGTGTACTTAATTTTGTCACACTTAAAAACAATGCCAAATTTTGGCACTATTTTAAAGTGCGCTAGATTGTCATTAACCCGTGCCAAAATTTGGCACAGTTTTAAACTGTGCCAGATTTTTAATATCAGGGTGTGCTAAATTACTGTTTTTGGTGTAGTGTTAGTAAACACAAAGAAAGTGTATATGGAAAAAACTTATTGGGAATCAGAATGAGTATGAAAAGTGTTAAAGTGCAGGCGCGAGAAGTAAAGATATTCGTCCGGCCTGAACAAAGGAATGCTACTCCACCCTAGAAGCAGCTCTTATCCCTCCCTCCCCACTTTTTAAGTTGTATGAGTTAGTGTTAATTTCACCAGAAAATGAATCAACATTGTCTAAATTATCACTAAACGATCATGCACTGGGCTCCTGTATATACAACACCTCTTTAACAAAACCAATGTTTAGTATTCAAAGTGACTTGCTTAAGCAAACCCCATAGTTGCTTGTACTAAAAAAAAGGCTTTGTAGCTTAAAATTGGTTGATTTGCATTCCTTTAATGCTAACATGTTGGTTTCACTCACCATTCGAAATATCACCCACTTCTACATTAACTTGGCCCTTAATCGGAGAAAGACCACATTAAGGTTCTTACCATCCAACATCCTTATTTTGATCAACAACTCTAGCTTAAATTCCTGTGTGCTTCTTGACATGAAACTCATCTAACACCTTATTAAAGAAGTATTATCTTCAATTATATTTTTAACATTTAAAACATTTGTAGAACCAAGACATATAACTTAAGCATGCGAACTTAATTATTTTCCGAGGTAAGAGTAGCATCCCTAGTGTTGGCTCGGTTATTTCCTTAAAAGTCCCCTAGCCAATTTTTTTTTCTTTTAAAGTTCCCTATTCAAACTCGTTCCCGTCTGAACTTTCGGCTGTAGTATCGATCATATATAATCTACTTAAACTATTGGTTTTCAGGTTCCTAACCGTAAAGAATGAGGTGTACAAAGTGATTCCACCAATAATGGGAGGAAAAAAGACCTTCAAGACTGAAGGTTTTATGAGAGGAGGGATAATGCGCCCATTCACGTTCAATCGGTCGATTCCCCTTCCTTCTTGGTCGTGGGGATGGCTATCCATCCGAAGCTATTCAACATTCCTCAGCAAGGGAAGATTTGACAACTATTCGTTTCCACTCCGAATAGTTTAAAACCTTGTTTAACATTATAGTTTAGGCAAAATTCTTACCAAACCCTTCACAATATATATATTGGATTGAGATGATAGAAATTCATTATATAAATAAAACAATTTTTGAATAGGAAGGAAATCAAATCTTTTGTCTTATATCATTATAGTTTTATTTTCACAAAATTTGAAAGATTTTGGCTTTCAAGTGAACTAACTCTTTTGTGACCTATTCATAATTTAATATAAAAATATGAATATGTATAAGTATATATGTATATAGTAGTATAAATTTCATTATAGTAACTAATAATACAAACGATTTTTTTTTTAAATTAATTAATTATTAAATAATAAATATATTCACTATCCACTATGGAACGTAGTTGGTTCATGATTGTTTTTATTAATTACTAGAATTAATAATATATCAAATATTAGTTATTAGAAAGCCAGTTGTATTCTAAAAGTTATCTGGCTTTTGTCATTTGAGTTTGACCAATTCGGGTATTCAAGCCTCTTTAAACATTTGACTAATCCTTAAAAATACATTTTCACCCCAGTCCAAAAAATTCAAAACACACTATGGGTGGTGGCGCAGTTAGAATTTGAACTAAAATCTCCAAGTTATAATGTAAGAGTTCATAACACAAGGTTATACCAAGACACTCATATTACAACTTCCTGCCCATAACTTTTATACTTCTTTATTTATTTAATTATTATTATTTTTTTTTTGGGAGGGGGGGGGGGGGGGGGGGGAGGAGAACTCTCCTGATAACTTCTGGTTATGGGAATTTTTTTTAACTTTAAAAGTTATAACATTTGGTTTACAAATCCCGTTATTGCAAAATTGATTTTTTTAACCTACTCATTGAGAGCTATCAAAGAATATCTATTCCAAATATGAATTGATGAAAATAAATATGGTTGGAGTAAATATATATTGTGTTTGTAGTGCATGTGAAGTAAATATGTATTCTCTTAGATGGAATCAATGTAAAAATAAAAATAAAAAGGAGAAATTTCAAATTAACACTTCGGGCCCGTTTGGCAATCCAATTCCAAGGCTTGGAATTGGAATTGAAAGGCCAATTTCAATTCCGTGGAATTCAAATTGGCATTCCAATTCCAAGCCTTAGAATTGGGTTGCCAAACGGGCCCTTAAGTTTCGCGCCACTTTCAATTTTAAAACCAGTGATTCCAAAGTTGCAATGTTAACCATGATTTTTAATATTAGTTTAATTTTGGCCTTCAATCACATATTTTTAGAAATACTTAACAAAGTGAATGATTGGGATATATGTTTCCTTATGTCATTCATTTTGTTAAGTATCTTAGCAAAGATGTGTGGATGCCTAAAATTGCATAAGTTTTAAAACATGTGGGTTACCATTGTAACTTTTGAAACATCGAATTCAAAATTAAAAATGACCCCAAACTTAAGGGTTAATTTTGCTTTTTATTCAAATAAAAAGCACACACACACACACACACACACACACACATATATATATATATATATATATATATATATATATATATGGGTCGAGTGGCACATATCGGAACATTGGTAATGTTCAGACCCAACATTTTCTTTTTGTTCATCGATCATTATTGTGTGTGGGGGTGGGTGGCTAACGGTTTGTGTAATGGGTGGTTAACGATTTGGGGTATTATTTTTTTTTGGGTGGGGTGGGGCGGGTTAGGGTGGGGCAGGGGTGTACTTGGGGACATAATTGATGTTCAAAAGATAAGGGAAAGCAATCATGACAAGTACTCAATTCAACAAAGTATTTTTTAAATTATTTGGGGTCGGCTACATAAATCATATTTTTTCATTATGCTCTCTTTAGTGCAATATCTTTGATCAAACTACATGATATCAATCTTTTTTTTAATATCCCACAAAGTCAATTTAGGCATACATCTACCCCTAACGTTACCATCAATACTAATTAAATCACCCTTCGTTACGGGGGCATCAATTGCTCTACCCTTGACATGTCTAAGCCATATCATTTGATTTCTCTCAATTTATCTTCAATAGGAGCTACTTTTACTATTTCACAAATTTGTTAATATCTAAATTTCATTCTTTTGAGTTTTACCACAAATCCATCTTACCATTCGCATATTTATTACGCTCATTTTCTATACATTTTATTTCTTGGTTACCCAACACTCTGTCCATTATAACATGGTAGGTCTAATAGGCGTCCAATAGAATTTTTTTTTAACTTCAAAATTATACATCTATCACACAATATACCGGTATCATTTCTCCACTTGACAAAAAAATCTTTAATCTTACGAGTAACATCATTACTAATATCTCTATCTTTTTGTATAGCCAATCATAAATCATAAAAATGATTATTTATAGGTATTTTTTTACCCACCACTTTCATCATATCCCCGTTTATCCTCATGTGATTACCAAAAGGAACTTTTGGGAAAATGTCCACTCCAACCTAAAAGTGTGTAAAAATAGGATACACCACACAATTTTATAAATTTGGTCCATGTACTAAAAACACCATGAGAAATGATCAATATACCGTTTGACAACTCATAAAAAAAAACCATCAAATTTTAAAAAACCATAACTTTAAATCTACAAACCAAAATTTATATATTTTAAATCTACTCGTCGAGACCTATCCAACAACACCCATATTCTTTATTTATTTTTTTGACAAAAATCGAAATAGATAAATTTACTATTTCACTAAAACCTCCATTTTTTTCGACGAAAGCTCCATTTTTTCGGTGAAAAAACTTCTTCTCCAGCGTAGGCAATGGTACTGCTGTCGCGAACCAAAAAATGAAAGAAATAGACGAAGAGAGAGAGATAAACGAGGAGAGATAAATAATTTGACGATGTTTTCGACAGTCTCTGACGAGGATTCCGACGTTCCAATGAGGATTATGGTGGGTGGAGTGGGATGGAGGTGAGGTTATGTGTTTATTTTTAGAATGAGTTTTAAATGAGTATGATTAAGGGTATTAAAATAAATACCTTTTTAACTTAAACAAATAAAATTACGTGTTGTGTGTAATGCTAACTCTAAAAGGACAACACATATAAATGTTATTGTATCATATGGACTATATTTATAAACCTGAAAAGCAGTGTCCTATAAATTCAAATATATGATGAAACATGGCCTCAGTTTAATTCTCTATTACTAAAATTGTGCTCTAAATATTTTATTTTAGTTTTACTTATTTAAATCATATTATTTCTAGAGTTTATCTCCATAATTCCAATATAACATTAATCATCATATTAGTTTCATCTACTAAAACAATATCATATGCAAATAACATACATCGTGGCACCTCATTTTAAATTTATCCAGTCAACTCATTCATAATAAGAGGAGAGAGATAGGGACTTAGTGCTAAATTTTAATTCAGATCTAAAATAATTGGGAATTCGCTACTTTCTCTAGTTGATGTTTTTACTATAGTCATGGCGGAATTTTACATATTCTTGATCACATTAATACATCTGCAAGTCACTTCATTTTTATGTAAAACCCGTCACGTTATATATCTCTTGGTATCCTATCATATGCATTCTCCAAATCTTTAAAAACCATATGAATATCCTTCATTTTTTCACTATATATCTCCATTAATTTCCTCAATAAATAAATATCTTTCATTGTTGACTTCCGAGGTATAAAAATCCAAATTAATTCTCAATACCATTGTTTTCCGTCTCAATCTATATTCAGTCACTTTCTTCCAAAGTTTTATTGTAAGATTAATTAACTTAATATCATAATATTTTGTACAACATTATGTGCTTCCTTTATTTTTATAAATAGGTATTAAAATACTCTTTATCTACATTCTAAGTATTCTATTAGTCATTATAATTTTATTAAACAGTGTTGACAAGTGTGAGGTTAAATTAGAGGGATTATTTTAGAGAGAAAAAAATGAGACATTTTGAAAATGGGGTTCGTATCGTTGTTCTTGAAGCCTTTCGATATTGTATTTATTTTTAATTTGTCACTTGTGTCCATATGCTATATGACTATGTCAACTTATAGTTAAGAAATTTGAAGTATATCCAGCCATGATTCTTCTTATGAAAGCTGTGTATAATTGTTCAGTAAACCAGAAGCATTGATTTAAATTATTGCCCACAGCAGTATTAAGATTGAGTGAACACGACCTATCTTATATTAATTTAATTGGTATTTGACTGTTCAAAAAAATCTAAAGATCTCTCTATATGGGGTCACCAGAAGTTATGATTGTCACTTAAAAACCATTCAATCCCACTACTGAAAAAGCGAGAGTTAGGTGCATACTATGAATGATCTTGAAACCTAACCACCAGCCATCTTCTTCAACTATATTCATTCCCTCCTCTCTCTCTCTCACTAAGACACACATACGCACAATCATATGTCACCCTATCAATAAGTGTCTTTAATTTGAAGATGAGGTTCTCAGATGTACTCATATCTAATTGGAGCTATGTGTGGGCTGCAAACATGTTGATATTGAAGTTATTAGATTTTGTTAGCTTCAAATTCAGCAGGGTACATGGCTTCTCTTTCCTTATTACTCTCTCTCTCTCCGTCACATTTTCATTGGTTATGGTAGCGATTGCACTTGTGGTCGATGCTATGGTGATCTTTCGGGTTCAATCAAGCCTGGTGGTTAGCTCCAAGGTTTGCAGAGGGGGCATATGTTGGCATAATGTTCACAGTTGTCACCATGTAGATAACAACTGGGATTATGCATAAGATTCAATAATTCTCATTTTTATGTGCATAATAGTTCAAATCCACAGTATACGTTTGGGATTTAATGTGAACACCTCTTATTGTAATGTACATGACTATATGAGAATGCATTGGCAATGAGTTTTTTGAGTTCCATTAGTTTGGTTGTAGCTAGGCATGAGTTATGGTGGTCGGTAAAATAAAACTTTTAAATGCAGTTGATATTTTTTAGTGCCAGAGAAAGTGCAAATAGTCGAACTAAAAAAATCATTTTGGAATTGTTAAAAGATTGTAAGCCGTCTGGAGAAAAACAAATCTGGAGTCCGACTCCTTTGGTACTCGCATGATACGATAATCCAAAAATATAAAAATAAAACGATAAAACATAATAAATAAAAAATCTTAGTAAAATTTCATTTTTTTAGAAAAGAAGCATTTAATGTTAGACGTGTAGGCAAAAGATAACATAAAATAATGTGTCTCTGGTAATTTTTATTAGGAAATTTTGAAGGCATCCATAATGTTTAACTTGTCCTTATTTTAGAAAACTTGCTTCACCCACTGGGGTGAATTTATAAAAAATAAAGTTACAGGAAAATAAATACAACAGCCAACTTTAGAAGTATTTGCAAATTATAGATAAATATGTTGTAGACATTAAACTAACAGATATCACATGATGTATTAACCTTTTCTAATATTGCCTATTTATCACTTGACTATGAATAAACAAACCGGAACAATTGCCCACCGCTTCATCATTAAATGGAGGTTAGGTTGGATATTATGGGGTCTCATTTGATTATCGCTATCTTTGGGCATGCTCAGAAGTAGGGCCTTGACCCACAACAGAGCCCACTTCTGCTAAGATAAATAAAGATCCGTATTTAAAGACAATTGATAAGGTCACGCAATGGAAGAGTCCCATGCAAACACAATTGCAGATAAAGGGGCAAACCCAGTGCACGAGGCTCCCGCCACTGCGAGGTACTGGGGGGTTGGATGTACCTGGCGGAATATTAAAAGAGCGTTAGGGCGTAGGTTTTACCCAGGCACCATTAGCAGCAATAAATGCTTACTCCCAGGTCTTAAAATTTATTAAGTGTAATCTGCGCGGGTGATTACAGTAATATATATATATTATTATATTTCTTGCGCAATGTGCGAGCGCATATATATATATATTACATATGTTGTGTAAAAAAAGTAAATAAAATATTTCATTATATGTAAATGATCTCTTCTCTATAGTCACATAGTATTTGTATAACCAACGGTTAAACGTCTTAAAGTTTTTCTCGGTCAATGTATTGTCTTAACAAAAAACTAAAACATAATGCTTATTGAAATGCAAATTTTTTTTAGCATTCCAAGCGTCTTTGTACTCTGTCAATCATTGATCTCTATTTCTTTTCTCTTGTAAATTTATAACATTAAAATTTAAAATATGTATATTTTTTAGAAAAGATATGATACTCACATGACCATATACGTGCAGGGTAAGTCTTGAGATTTAGATGGCATTGTGCAATATTAAAAGTAATGATTTTTTTTAATTTTTATTGAAAAAATATAAATAACCATTTTTTTTTATGTATTTATCACTTATACTTACAATTTACATCATCATCTCTAATTATATTAAACTCACATTGAGAATTCCTTTTTAAAAGTTAGAAAATGATCTTAAAAAGGAATCAATAAAATAAAGCCCTTTTTTTCAAAGGTATTACAACTTTATTCTTACAATTTTTTATGGTTATCGGTCCAATAAAAATGGACTAGCTAGGTTGTAGTGGAGTTTTCTCAGTGAAGAATTGTCAATTTAAAAATGCTAAGTTAACATTAGATGTTCAGGGCAGAATTGAAAGTGAAATTGATATTTGGAAATAAAAATGCCTTGCCATTGTTCAAAAGAATAAAAATAAATAAATAGTATTAAAAAATTACACATCAAACTTAAAAAGACAAAAATGTGTGTGTAAGAGAAAGAGAGATGGAATAAATAATTCACTGGGGAGGTGTTATGGGGTTCCATTTCCTGCAAAAAAATATGAAAGAATACACACACACACATAGATATATACATATTATACCCCCATAAATACATACTTATATTTTACTAAAAGATACACGCACATGGATAATCATAAAACAGAACATTGGATTTTCCTTGAGAAAAAGGTTCTTCACTGTTGTGATGAGAATAATGAAAATTCACATGGTTCGGGTTGCCGGGTCTGGATTCGGGTTATGGTTGTGGATGGATAATGGGTTTGGGTGTGGGATGTTGGGTTTTAGCAGTTATTTGGGTCGGATTTTGGTCGCGGGTTTCAGCATAGAATACAGGATGGGGCTTGATGCGGTGTGGTGTGGTGGACTGAGATGGTTTAGTGTCGATAATAAATGGCTCAGTGTGGTGGTTATGTTGCTGATGGGTTTGGGTCGGTGGAGGCATTGGAGGTAGCGTTGGTGGTAGTATTGGTGGGTATGTTGGTGGTAGCATTGGTGGTCCCGTATTATAACACGGTGTACATAAGCAAAGATCTTCTCAAAGAAGAGGTATATATATAAGAAAAACAAGAGATATAAACAGAAAAGAACAGAAAGCTAAAGGGGTTACCTCTGAATATAGAAAGCTGAAGACACGATCGCCTCGCATTACCGGTGGTAATTCGTATGCGTCGTGTCGTGTTCGGGGATGTCATGTCGGGTTCGTGTCAAGTATTAGTCAACTCTAACCTGACCCATTTAACTAATCATGTCAGATTAACAAACACTAACCTGACCTATTTATTATCGTGTCGTGTTCGGGTTGGCCGGCATAACTCATTAAGTAATATATAAAATAATTTTTTTCTTCTCTCTTAACCAATCATACCAATCATAGGCCTACAATAATTTAAATTTAATTAATTTCAACTTCTTTCAACGCATAAATAATATATCATCCGATTCTCCATGAATTTTATAGAATGTCTATCAAGATATATAAATTATCTAATATATTCTTCACAAAATATGAGTTAAGCGGGTCTATTCGTGTCATTTTCGAGTTATACGTGTTTGACACTAACCCAACCCGTTTATTATTCGTGTTGGCGGGTCGTGTCATATTCGGGTTCGTGTCAAGAAATCGTTAACCCTAACCCGTTAACTTCGTGTCGAGTTCGTGTCAGGTTATCGTGTCGTGTCAAAAAATGTCACCCCTACCTGATATCACCTGATCTAGTTCAAAATAAAAGGAATGGAGATAAACAGAGATTTGTCTACTTTTTCAACTTTGACGATAGAATATGAGTTGGAGAAAACAAAAAGAGATGTTTTTTTTATTGACCCTTTTGTTCTGCCGTTCAGGCGTGTCTTTTTGTTTCCTCCTAAAAGGAGGCGTATCTATTATAATTTGATTTTATGAGAAGGATGAGGGAGATAGAGTGAGCATTAACTACCATTTATATCTCTAATACTATTGTATTAGAGGTATAATATATATAATCAATAATAATTGTATTTTAACATTTATCGAGAGGTGTAAATATCATTTACATAAACAACTAAATTGAAGTAAAGTAAAGTCCTGAATTCAAGTCAAAATAACCATAACACACGTCATGTTCATCTCCAATAATAATGAAGAGAGAAAATGAAGAAAATCTCATAATCGTTGTCCAATTTGAATTTTAATTTCCAATTGAAAAAATTTATTCTGAATAAAGAATCACATACATATGAGGAGGTTTATAAGTTTTCAAATATGATCGTTACGAAACTTTAATAGTATATATGAGTGGAGAAAAATTAAAGAAATACTTACCTACACCCGTAATCTTATTCTCCACTGAATCATTTTTTATTGAATCCGAAACCACCACCTAATCTCGATCATTCTCATTACTCTCCATGGAATCCTCCTCAAAAAGTTCCACATCCTTGTCTTTCTGAGTCAAACTGTCCTTTATAGACAAAGAAAATTTAAGACAAAGAAAATTAAGACATAATATTTTCACCAGCAATAAAAAGTAATTTAAGATATAAAAAATTTTCACTAGTAGCAAAAATGTCACAAATTAGTGATAATATCTATAAATATTTATTCAAATGCAAAATAATAAAAATTATAAATTGCAATAAGTCCACTATTTTCACTTATATTTAATATTTCCTCATCAACAATTCATATGTTTTATGAACAAATCTATTATGGGTGTAGATTATCAGTAACAAAAAGTTGAGGAGTGCTGGACATAGAGAAGTAATAAATTCAAATGAAGATAGAACAACCATTGCCACCTTTATTAATCATTCTTC
Organism: Sambucus nigra; assembly: GCA_949130495.1. NCBI lineage: Eukaryota > Viridiplantae > Streptophyta > Magnoliopsida > Dipsacales > Adoxaceae > Sambucus > Sambucus nigra. The sequence continues at coordinate 241,796,702 of OX422207.1, forward strand.
GGATTGCATCATAGAAACTGCAAAAGTTTTGGTTGATTAATTACTTAATCCCACATGCTAAAACCCGTCCTCTACAAACACTTTTGACATTCAACCCCTCTCTTTTATTTTCATTGTTCTTCCCATTAAGACCGATTAAGAGAGGAAAGAAGCCAAAGAGATATTTGTGAATTACTGGGTGAATGAGCAGGGGAAGTTGAAGAGGATAGTGGGAATTAGATAATCGAATTAAGGGAAGTGGAAGGGAATAACAATTTGGGTATTAACCGGGTAAAGAATAGTAGGAACTAAAAATGTTATAAGTGGTTAATTTAATTACTTAATTAATAAGGTTCATTAAAACTGTATACATGGCGATTTGAGGAACCGACAAATATCGACACTCGGTTCCGTCGTCAATTTTAGTTATATCCTATAATTGGTTGTTAAATGACCACAATACCGATAATATAGTTGAAGATTCATTCAACAAACTAACCGAACTCATCAAATGCTAAACCCTCGTACTTCATAAAATTTTCTATCATGAAACTCTCTCTCTCTTAACATCGATTGAACTTCCTTTCGATTGATCTTCCAAACTAGCGTGTAGGTTGGACTTTGAAACTAGGGTTTGATTGGAGTTTGAATCTAGAGTTTCAATTGGAGTTTCAAGCTAGGGTTTCGATTGCAACTTAAAGGTAGGGTTTCTATTGGAATCTGTTCAAATCTCTGCAAAAATTATCTAAGTTTTTAGTTTTGATTTTACTCATGCATTAATTGCGATTGTGTCATTATACATTATTATCAGCAATTACATTATTGAGTTTTCGATTTTGACTTTTATTTTGAACATCTTTAACATATGCTAAAGCTTTTAGTAAATGTATCCATGTTCTTCCTTGAATGTGCAAAGCCTTTATAATGTTTGAATGTATATATATTTATATATAGGCCAAAAAATTGAATGAAGATGATGTTATGGTTGACAAAGCAATATGTAGCACATCATGATATATAAGAATACAATGAATACATATAATATTATTGAAGTTTGTTGCTTATACATTAGTAAATCTATCTATGTTCATCACTAAATGTGCATACAACTTTTATTTTGAAGAACTTTAAAAGTGGTTAAAGTTTTTAGTAAATTTATCTATATTATTCCTTGATAAATTTATTGCAATATCAATGTAGATTTACTAAAAAATTTAACAACTATTATGTATATCCAAGAAGAACATATATAAATTTACCGAAAACTTTAACAACTGTTACGTGCAAAGCCTTTATAATGTTTGAATGTATACATAAATAGGCTAATAAGGTTAATGCATATGATGGCATGCTTAACAAATCAATATGTACCTGAGCGTGATATGTTGGAACACAATGAATAAATATAACATTGTTAAAGTTTGTTGCTTATACATTGGTAAATCTATATATGTTTATTACTGAATGTGCATACCACTTTTATTTTGAACATCTTTAACATTTGTTAAAGTTTTTAGTAAATTATATATTTTTTTCCTTAAATATGCAAAGCCTTTATTATGTTTGAATGTATATATATATACATAGGCTAATAAGTTGAATGCATATGATATTATTGTTAATAAAGCAATATGTAGCTGATCGTGATATGTATAAATACACGGAATACATATAATATTGTTGAAGTTTGTTGCTCATACATTAGTAAATCTATCTATGTTCATCACTAAATATGCATACCACTTTTATTTTGAACATTATTAACAATTGTTAAAATTTTTAGTAGATTTTTCTATGTTCTTCATTAAATGTGCAAGGATTTTATAATGTATGTATATATACATAGGCTAATATATTCAATGCACATGATGTTGTGGTTAACAAAGCAATACGTAGAGGACTATAATATATAGGAATATAATAAATATGTATAATATTGTTGAAGTTTGTTGCTTATGCTAATGAATTCTTGTATCAAATCTGATTCGCGTGGATTACAACATATAAGACACTTGAATACATTGTCTGATCCATTATATAGGGCATACGACATGCATTTCGATTTGCATGAAAACTTGTTAATGTTTTAGTAAATTTATCTCTGCTCTTCACCGAATGCGCAAATAGATTAACAGTAATGGTGTTATACTTTGTTACATATACTAATGTATGCTGTTATTGGTTGTGTTTTGTGCCAACAGGATGCCGCAAGCGTAGATCACAATAAATAAAAGATTTGAATATATTGTGTGAAATAATTTATCTATGTTCACTGTATATTTTATATTGTAATAAATACATAGTGCATTGTTGAACTTTGTTTCTTATAGTAATGTACCCTCGTGTTAGTTTTGGTTGGTTGTTCTCTAAGCGAATGGGGTGTCGCTGGCACATACCACAACAAATAAAAGAGTTTAGTAGTTTGAAATACCCAAATGTTAAATAAAATTTTAAACTTAGATATATTTACAATTGATAAAATGGTTTCTTATTGTTTTACAGGGTTTAAAACAATGGTAAGCACGAGGAGTTTCGAGAAGTATGAGCATCTAGAGGAGAAAAGTAACAAATTTGAAGTTGCATTGGACAGTTCCATTATGAGGTACAATTCTTATGTTTATTAGTTAGTATTGTGACTTGTTATTTATACTGAATATTTTGTTATTTGTTGTGATTAAAGCTTGCAAGAAGCCGCTGGCCTGAACCACGATAAGGTATAGAGTGTAATAAAATTTTATCTGTTTATTTTAAATAATTACTAATGTGTTGGCATCATAAATAAATGATAACTTTACTTTGATATCGTAATAAATTTATTTATTTTTTCTACAGTCATGTACATATAGAATCTAATATAATAAAAATTTATTGGAACTTATTTAGGAATTTATATTTCAACTTAGATATATTTACTACGGTTTTCAATTGTTGTGCTTTGTCTAAAAAATAGCGTACTCTGCTACCGATTTGCTTGGTATATATAAAAAGGAGTGTATTCTACTACTGATTTTCTACATGGAAAAATTTGTTGGAACTCAATTAGTACTAATGTGTTGTTTTGATATTGGTATGAGTATATATATATTACCTTTATATAATACTTTTAAGACATCACATATGAGATAAAATTTTCTTTCATATAATAATAATTTTATCTATTTTTCGTACACACTCATGTACATCTTGCATCTTACATAGTAAAAATTACTTGGAACTTAAATATATTTCTTACTTATACGATGTTTTTAATTGTTGTGTAAGGTCTCTAAGATCAGTGACTACAAGAAGTTCATAATATGAACTTCGAAAGAGGAAAGTTGAAAATAACCAAGTTTCAAACTTAGTAGTGAGTTTAACATTGACCATAGTCAGACTATAGAGAAAGCCTCAAAGAAAAAAAACAAACAAAGAGAAAAAGAAAAACCAACTTCCAACAATTTCAAAGCCCGGTCCAAAAAAAGTGATTAAATTTCGATCAAATTTACTAGGCATTGCTCGTTTGTTACAAGAGTTGAAACTCATGCTGCGCCACACAAAGGAAATGAAAATTACTTTATTTTGGGGTATTTTTAATGATTTTTTTAGCAAAGCCATTACAAAGGAATATTGTCAAAAATAAAACCATAGTGTCATATCCTTGATAAAATCTTATGATGTGCGGAATAAGGGATTTAGAGTTGGAATGGAATTAGCTAGAATGACAATCAATGATGTCTTTCTCACATTTGGAATACCAATTGAAGGAGAAGAAATCAATATGGGATATGGGTTCAATCCCAGCATGCCATTTGTTCGAAGAAGGTTTAAAGATGCAACTATCATAACTGCCATAACTATCCAAAATGTGTTGAAGACTGTAGTTAAAGGAAAGAAAGTAGAAGATTGTAGAGACGTAACTACCTTGTTATATTTATATCTATTTATAACTGTTTTCTTCACATCAATTGGAATACAATCAAGTGGCCGGTGGTAAAGTACACTACAAATCTTGAGGGGATATGAAACTTGAATTGGTCAACTCTGATACTAGATACATTGATGTCTTCTGCCTATCGCAGTTTCAACAAAGAGCCAAAGAAGGTTTCTGGTTGTGTTCTTTTACTAGTTGTAAGTAAGAAAAACACTACCATTTTAAATATTTAAATAAAAACAGAAAGATAAATTTACTTTTTTATGTTTTATCACTTAATAGTTGAAAGTATAAGAATCATTTGTCTTTAATACAAAATTAAACATAGAAATATATATTTTTTTTACATCATACCCTTGTTCATTATAAAATTTGTTGATCTTAAATGTCTAAATTTTTTGTATTTTTTAACTTTTTTAATACTAGTTTTGTGAGCACACAACATTCTCGATGTCCGAAAGCTCAACTCAACAACCTCGTTTTGCGAAATGGAACCTTGTTATATTGAATAGGGTAATGAAAGACAGGCCTATTAAAATAATTCTTTCGTAGGATGTAATAATATATACTTCAAAGATATTGTTATAACATATTGATATGTGATAATTTAACTTATAAAGATAAGTATATTTTATTTATCTAGGTCATAAAAGGAGAATTGATTTGAACTAAAGATGAAGTAAAGTTGATAGGGAATATACCATCATCACCAATCCAAGATAGTGAAAATCATGATGCATCACTAGCTAAACAATTGGAGAAAGTGATGAAGAACAAGTTAATGATACCAATACAGAAATACGAGGCATCGGGGTCATCTAACTGAAGAGTTGGCAGAAGATTACATGTCTAACCGTCATCTCACTACAATAGATATTCAATCTCTATGTTGAATTTCAAAAAGCAGTGGAACCAAAGTTAGAAGGGTTGAAATAAGTTAAGAAAGAAATTCTAACATTGAAATAGAAGAAAAGGGAGTTGAAAAAAAATTAAAATAGAGAAAAAAAAGCTGAAAATGAAATTCAAAGATAAAGAAAGGATATTGAAAATGAAATTGAAAGAGATTGGGAAAGAATTTAACGAGTGAAAATAATAAATTATTTCTGAAAAGGAAAAGTATATAAGTTTGATGGAACAAATAAATTATCTTTTTGCAATGGAATGTGACAAACACAATACTTATGTCGTGGCTGATGCATCCATCTTCCATGAGAAGCCTGATGCTGCTGTCACAAAAAATGTAGAACCCCAAAATTTTGAGGAGACTCCAAAAAGTGAGACGAAAAGAAAACAGAGGGAAACTGAAGACCTTGACTTGATAGGTTTTTATTTTGAAAAGAAATCGAACTCAATGATTCTTAATATACGAAGCAAAAATGATAGGAAGAAAAATAAAATTGAGGGATTTGAGTATCTTACTACTAGAAGGGTCAGAAGGGCAAACAAAGGGAAATAATTTATTATAAACGTTGAAACAATTCCCATTAATGTTTATATGTCACCTTCACTAATCCCCACAAAATTTAAATTGAAGAAACTGCCATTTCCAAAAGACAATCTAGTGGTTGTGTGGCTTCTAAAGTCCATAATTTTCTCACTCAAGTTCATATTTCAATAAGAGGGTGCAGGGTAGGTGACAACCCATACAATGTTAGCTTTCATTCGGCATAAAAATATTTGTTTAATACTTACACTTAAATTGATACTTATAATATAAGTTTTTTTTTAACTTGCAGGGCAGGTATATATGGTGATCTCAATTTGGGAGGGATAGGAATTGAAGATATGCAACAACTGATTAATATGGGGCTACTTTGAGATAATGTATGAAATATATAAATTTTCTTTTATTTTCATATTACATAAAATTACGATAAAATTAAATTAAAAATTTTAAAAAACTTTAATTTACGGGTCATTGATACGTACATGCATATTTTCGAGCATGATCAGAAAATCATGGAGGTTGTTGCTCAATTGTCCCCTTCTCGAACACCATTCAATGAGAGGGACCATTCTTTTAGTCCTATGGCTTGGGTATGTATCTCCCCTTTATTTTTCAATTTTAAAGACACACAATATAACTATATATATATATATATATATATATATATATATATATATATATTACTCAACTTCATGTAAATAACCATGATTAGAGATAACATGTCATCCAAAAAAATTTATTCTTGATGCGATGCTATCCAAAGTAACAAATTGCAAGTATGTCGCTTCCCTTATTAGTTAAATACTTTTACTTTGAGATAAAGATACTGTTAATATACTATGTGAAATTAGTGTATGTGTGTGATTTGAGTGAACCTGTTTGAGTATGAAATAACATGTGTGTTGAATTATGTGCGGTCTGTGTGTGTGTGTGAATTACATATGCACAAAGCATCAATTTGTGTCACTGTCTAAAACTGTGTTTGCATGAAACTCTATGTGTAATATGTGTGTCTATGTGTCAAACTGTGTGTAATGGCTAAATCACTTTTGGTAAGTTCTTTTTTATTTTCAATTAAGTAACTTGCGTACTGAACTTGGTGTATAAACTTAATTTAGCTCAAGGATTGTGAAATAAATTATATTGTATGAGAACGTGTCTTCATATTTCAATGTTTGCACCAATTTAATGGAAAATAATTTCTTTTTTAACCTTGTGAAATTTAGATACTTATTCTTCCCCATCAACTCGGGAAAAAAAGTAATGACAAATCTCTTTTCCACTGGAGTCTACTTGTGATAGACATAAAGGAAGGCCAATGACTGGATTTCAACTCTATGTTGCCTACAAACAATGAACATGATCACTACATTGAATATGTATATATGATGTTAAGAAATACAATAATACATGTATTCACATTTTATAACACAGTTAAATTTTCTGGGTAACATTAATATTGAAAGTAGACATAGATTCTCTGCAAATATTCAATTCAATTTAAAAACCTAAAAACTCTGTGTTTAGTTGATGTAGATAATCATGATCAATTATATAGTGTAATATAATTTTATTTGTTTATCAATAAACAATCACTAATGTGTTAGCATCATCAAAAAAGATAACTTTGTTTTGATATTATAGTAAATTTATCTATGTTTTATAGTCATGTACATCTTGAATCTAACATAGTAAAAATTTGTTGGAACTCAATTACAAATTTATGTTTCAACTTAGATATATTTTCTGTTATTTTCTATTGTTGTGCGCTGTCTAAAAAAATAGTTTACTCTCTTACTGATTTACTTGGCTTGTAGTAATTTGCTATTGATATGTCTAATAACAATGAACAAGTTTACTACTGATATGTATAGTTTGGTACTAAATCATATTTCTATTGATATTTGTTTATCATAAATAATTACTAATGTGTTGACATCATATTGATGTAGATAAATTATGTTGAAGAATATTGGAGAGAATCACTCATGAAAGATGAAGAAACTTTTAAGGATTTGAAGAAAAACATCCTCATCCCTAAGAAATTCAAGTGTGAAAAGAAGAAAATTCTAAACTATCCTCAACAAGAACCTATATCACATGTATCTTCAAAATCAGTTCATATATACAAACAAATTAATATTAAATCAATCATTGAATGAAATGTTTTCTTGTTGTAAGCTTGATCATGGTGTTCTTATTTGTTACATTATGAAGAAAATGTCGGATGGGAAGTCTATCCTATCCTAGTTCAAAACTAATCAGATGACATTTTTTTTCAATTGATGATGATTAGGAAAATTTTAGCCTAGGGTCGACAAATTGAAGAGTTGTAGTTATATGTTTGCTGTGTAATTGAAAAATACATGCTTATTGACTTTATTTCAAGTGTTTTCTGTGATAACATAGCAAGATACTTCTAGTTTCATGTTATTGGGTAAATTCAAAACTAGATGTTATTGGTTGAAAATGAATGTTTGATGCTTTTTGTGTAATGCAAAACTACATGGTTATTAATCAACAAGTTTGTTATTTTTAGTGTAAGATAAGACCACATGTTTGTTGAATTTAACTAGCTGAAATTTGAGGTTGTTGGTATTATAATTTCATTAAGGGAACATTTAAAAGTTCCCGTTGATACCAAAAATTATCCTGCTACGTGGACCATTCATGTATGAAAACATGTTATCCATCTAGGTATTTATCCAAGTCAGCAAGGGTGAGTCACCGACCAACTAAAGGAATGCTGACCAGTAGGTTAAAGAAGCCCGACCAACACAGGAAGACCGACCAACAATGATAGTAAATCGCCAATAGTTGTACACATTATTAACATTGTAGAGATGTAAAGGCCTATATTATAAAAGCATTCCATCCTTTAATATTCTGACTCTGGTACACCCTCAAGGGGCTATAAATACAATGTAAACCTACATCCAAGGTACATGAAAAACGGGACAAGAAGCAATTGAACAAGCTCAAGAAAATACACAACAGTGGATATAAGCTTTCCTTTTTCAGCCGAACCACTTTAAGAATCCTTTGTCTATTTTTCTTATTTATTTGTGATCAATTAAATAGATCAATCTAGTTTTTTTGCATCAACAGATTTGTGCCATCTATGGGAATGTATTACTGTTCGTTCTCATTCATTCAAATACTTAAATGGAAGATATTCCTGAATCAAGTCTTAGGAATGATGGCATTATGCCTGTCCTTTTTGTCCCACCTGCAGCGAATGAATTAACTGGAAATCTAGCCAGTCTTGTAAGAGGCTATGCTGGACACTATCAGGCAACTCGTGCAAACTCTTCAAGAAGGATCACCTACTCTATCTGCCCGTGGAAATATGCCTCCACCACCACTACCACCAAGAGGTGGTAGGCAAAGTCAGTCAAGAACTACAGGGGATACTTCCTATTGTCCAGGCTTAAATTAATTACTTAGGGGGTCAGAATCCTTCAATACATTGTCCTACTCTCTAGAGAGGCTATGTTCTTTAGAAAGGCTAAGTTGTAATTCTCCCTTCGATCATTTGGGGCCTAGGGGGGACAAAAATATTCCTAGGGAAATATCGGGAAATAATCGATGACTATCTGATCGAAGGGAAGGCTTATCCCAGTCTAGATCAGACGCTCGACATACTACTGGGGCCGAGAAATAATACCAAGAAGAAAGTTCAACGGACAACAGAGCTGCAATGCATATGTTTGATGCTGGTAACAGTGCTTGGAAAGGCTCTATCCCGATATTGGAGGACAGACTAGGAGAGATGGTTAAGGCTAAACACCCACTATAAAGAAGATTTGTACAAGGATCTCCATTCGTACAAAGCTCCAATGGTTACACCCAAATATGATGAAAAACTTGACCCAATCCTCCATATAGACACTAGCAAGCAGCTGTCGATATTTATCTAATTCTCGATGATATACGGCGTAGAGCATTCTTTAGCACAATTACTAGATCTACCCAAATCTGGTACAATAGTCTTCCTCAGGGATAAATTTCCAGCTTCAACTAGTTGGTCAAGCTATTTATTAGAAACTTTTATTTTGTGCCAAGCCTATAAAAAGGGTATAACATTTGCTGAGTGTATGACAGATGGAAGGAGAGAGCACCAGGGACTACATCACTCGTTTCAATAATGAGAAGACGGAGGTTGTGGATTATGAGGAGAAAAATTCTATAACAACCCTTATGAGTGGATTTCTCCCCTACAATCTCTATTATACACCTGCTTATGATCCCCCAAAGACCATGGAAAAATTTATGGCCAAAGGAGATAAAATTATGAATGCCGAGGAAGCTATGGTAGCCAAGCAGATCTCCGGAGTAAAAACTGAAGATAAAAATGATAAAAAGGATCATAAAGATTCCAAGGAGCCCACGGAGTCAAAACAAAAAGGGATTATAGAAAGGCTTAAGAAGTATAACAACTACACTCCACTAACCATGGAAATTCATCATGTCTTGGAGGAGATTAAACACAACAAATATGTGCGTTGGCCAGATAAGTTGAGGAGCTCCCTTACCAACAGGGATAAAACTAAGTACGGTGAGTTCCATAGAGACCATGGTCACACGATAGATCATTGCATTGGCCTTCAAAATGAAATTAAAACTCTCATCCGAAGAGGAAAATAGAATTAATTTGTTAATAGGCAGAATAACGAAGGAGCTCGGAACAGATCAAAATCTACTTGCATACCTAGAGAGGAGAAGGAGAGGGCTCGTGAAAATGACCAGGATGATGATCCCGACATACCCAAAAAGCCCCGATAATCAGAACGTGAGGTATTCACACTCATTTTTTGTTCTTTTGATTACCAAATGATTACAGATGGAGATGCACATTGATGCAAAAAACTAAACTAACCTAATTAATTAATCACAGATAAGAATGAGTAAAAGAGACAAAGGATTTTAAAGTCGTTCGGCTTACAGACAGGCCTCTGTCAACTGTTGAATATTGCTTTGTTAATTTGCTTGTTGTCTCGTTGTTCCTCTCCCTTGGGTGTATGGTTGACAATGTATTTATATCCCCTTGAGGGTGTACAAGAGTAGAAATACTAAAGGATGGAATACCTTTATAACATAGGCATTTATATCTATACAATTTTAATAATGTATACCACTATTGGTGATTTACTGTCATTATTAGTTGGTCTTCCTAGTGTTGGTTGGGCTTCTTTAACCTATTGGTCGGCATTCTTTCAGTTGGTCGGTGACTCGCCCTTGCTGACTTCTATTAATGCCTAGATGGATAACATGTGTTCATACATGAATGGTCCACCTAGTAGGATAATTTTTGGTATCAACAGAAGCCCCCAATGTTTAATGCTTGAGGTTTTTACCAGAGTATGAAACATTTAACTCTTAAAGTTGCCCGGACAATAATTTTAAGACTTGGTCGGCTACCGACTTCCTATACTTATAAATTTAATTACTTTAACTATCATCACGTAATGTGGATGGTATTTTTGTAATTATTCATAACTTTAGTTAATCATTTTTAGGTAAATATGTCTTTTCTGTCTTTAGCCGCCAAAAGTTCAATCAACGTTTCCTTTTATTCATTACCTTTTCAATTTTTGAGGCAACCTATAAAGGTGGGAAAAACCACGATCACCTCTTACCTCAAACTTTCTGAGTGTTTTCTATCATTGTGTCTTCAAGATCTCTCTCTCCCTCTTGTGCGATTGCTCTCTGTTGTTCGGTTCTTTCTGAATCCTTAAATTCTGTAAGAATCCTTTCCTTTCTCTTTTTTTTTTCATCAATCATGGTTTATCCTGTTTCTTCTCCTGATGAATTTAGAAATGAATGGAATACCCCTTCATGGGTAGAACTAGAATATTCCAATTTTCCCACTGATTATTTTTATTAGCTATGGGTCATTGGTTTTCCTACATTTTTATTACTGAATGTGGGTTTACATTTCCCCCAAACCCAATTTGTCTTGAATTTTTCCAATATTTTGACATCGTTCCCGCTAGGGTAGACCTCAATACTTGTAGAGTAGTTAATGGAGTACATTGATTAAACTAACTTTATGGGACTTATCTAGGGATCCCAGAAATTATGTTTTGCTATATGCGGGTAACTAGTGATACCACTTTCTATTTGAAAACTAGGATTGTGAACAAAGCATTAGTAGTTAACCTTCCTTACTCCAATAGAGATTACTTCGAGCATGGAGTAATTGCTAAAAATTAGCAACATGCTCCTTTGATTGGGAATGATGAGTACCAGGATCCTAGGTGCCCACTAAGTGGCGATGGGATAGGTTGTATTTGTTTATTTGACTTTCTTTGTATATTATGTTAAATGCTAATACCGATGTATACTTTGTTAGTTTTGATTGCAGTTGATCAAAAGAGAAAGTGTCCCAAGGAGAGTGATATCAACCTTAGAGAGTTGAAGTTCATCTGAGCATTCATCAGAAAGTTAGAGAAGAGCATACCAGATTAGCCTCATACTTGTTATAGTATAGGAGCACCATCACCTCCTTTGTTGCTCGCCCAACTGTAGTCTCATCCTCTCCTTTAATCAACCTTTACCAAGACCCCATCTCCACATCCTCTGCCACTGTATCTAGTAGTGGTGAACCTGCTGGTATTTTCTCTTCTTTAGATTCAGACTTACCTCTTGCTACTGCCATGGGGAAGAGAAAGTTTCCTAATATATTAGGTGACATAGCTATTACTGGATCCTCTAAATAAGCTGCCGATGGAGCAAAAAATAAAGATGATGCTGGGAAGAAGCTCCCATCCAATAAGGAAGATCTTGGGAAGAAGCCCCCATCTAATAAGGGGTATGTTGGGAAGACGCTCCCTACTAAGAAAGATGATGAAAGCCACCTCAAGAGGATGAAAAGAGGACTCCCTTCTAGGTTGGAAGAAGGGTCTTCTTCCAACACCGACCAATAAGAGTTGGTTGATTTATCCGTTTCTGGCTCACCAGTGGCTCTTGGCCTTAGTTTGGATAGAAAATTAATAAAGTTTAGTACATTGCCAGACCATAGGGTTGCTACATCTGCATTGCCCCGATCAAAGATTTTTGAAAGGGATGCTCAAAGCCCAGCTCTGGTAATTTTCTTTTCCTTCTTTATCTCTTTGTTCGATATTTTTTATATTAACTCGCCTTGTTTTCTTTTTGCAATTTCTAGTCGACTTCAACAACTTGTTGGAGAAGGATGACGCTTTGTGTTCTTATCATGAGGTTGAAGAATATTTTGATGATTTTAAGAAGTCAATGCTTGACTCCCAACAAGCACTATCTAATGAGCAAAAAAATGGGAGGAAAAAATAAAAGTTACAGCAGAAGATGCATTGGATGCTCGGGGCTAAGTTGATGATCTGCAAAAAGATTTGGATAATGAAAAAGCTAATATCACCAAGCTATAGAAGGATTTGGATGCGAAAAATTATCTATTTATTACTGAGAGGGCCAAAAGAGCTAAGGCCGGGGAGGCTGGTTTCAATAAGGTATGGGACAAAGCCACTGGGGTTTCTTCTTTGTAAATTGAATTTGCAAAGAAGAAATGCTTCAAGGATGGTTGGTCGGTAGCCTTGGTGGTGGTCAACACCCCTCAAGATTCTGAACTCCTCCTCAGACATGACCTCGGAGCTCCCCCTAACATGGATGAGGAGATTGAAGATGATGGGGGTTCAAGTGAATCCCTGATGATGTTGGATTCTGCCGACCAACACCAAGTTATTAACTCTTATGCTTCTCTAACTAATAACCATCCATCTCTGCCTGCTCATTCTTCAACTTTTGTTGTGCCTACGCCAGACATGAAGAAGGTGTAGATCTGTTTGAGTAGCTTTTATTTTTATTTTCTTCTGCACTTGTAATTTTTCTTTTCTTTTCTTTTTGATGATGTATTTGTACTTAACAATTTATCAATGAAAAGAAATCTTCTTCCTCTTTTGCTTGTCTTTTCTCCATACTTTGCACACTATTTTTTTATTCGATATTCTTCTTACTCTTAATACTTCATGGATAAACTGGAACACTTCTCCTCTACTGACTCCGAGCTACTCAAGAGATGCAATAGACTTTTTAAAGATGTTCATTTATCTCTGACCAGGGAAGATCTATTGAAGTTGCTCAGGGAAGGTGTGTCTGAGCTAGCCATGGAAATCTATCTTCATCTGAAATGCCTTCTTGATTAGCCAGTGGCAAAAAATGTTGCCTACTATGAAATGATTGAAGTCTTATAGTAGGACCATAAGGAGGCCAAGGTTCTTTTGCATGCTGACTATGATAAGAAGTAAACGACCTTAAGTAAAGGTTGGGGCTTTGAACAAAAGTTGGAAAAATTTGCTTCTCACTTTCGAAGACAGGAATTCTTGCTCAATCATGAAGTAGATAAGCCAGAGCCATTGCCAAACTATTGGAGGAGGAGAAAAATAATTTAAAAGCTGATCCAAATGCCTTGAAGTCTTCTTCTACTTTTGTTGCTACTACCAACGAAGGTCATTCTTTCTTGGTGGCTGAAAATGCGAAGTTAAGGGAAGAATTGGAAGCACTGAAAAAGACCAAGTCTTCTTTTTCTCTCTGGGAAGGAATTAGACCTAACCAAGGTACTACAGATAAGGCTAGGACTTAACAAACCCTTACTAACCAAGCTGCCTAACTAAAGGATAAAAACAAATCCCTTACAGGGATGTCCTAAAATCTTCAAACTCAATCCGAGCAACTCGACACTCAGTCTTCTCAGCTGCAAACTAGGGATGGAGTGTTGTAGAAATTACATTATCAAGTTGATAGGTTGACCTTCCAGTTTCACAAGAAACATAGAAAAATCTAGATGGAAGGTTGTAATGAAGCTTTGGGGCATTTTGATGCTACGTTTAAATAAGCCTAGAATGAAGGCTACAAATGGGGTTGGACCAATTGCCTAATAGTACTGAAGGTGGACCAAGATAATAGACTATGGAAGTGGTACGATTATGGGTTTCTTGACCTTGAATACCCCCTTCAGACTGGATGTTAGCTTGATTCCTGTCAACACAATTCCCTAATGCCTGATTTTTAAGTATCTCGAAGACTATAGGCTGCACGACGAGATGGAAATCGTTCGACCTCCTCATCTACGAGATCGACCAAGTTGCAGCAATAGGAGAATGCTTTAAGACTTCAATTTCATTAATTCTCCTTACACTTTAGATGATCCTCCAGCTAGCATGGATCCACTTTCCAAAGCTGAGGGGAAATGCCCTTCAGAATAATATCATGTATTTCTTCTATAATCACAGTTATGTAATCATTATTCAAATGAATGAAAAGCATTTGATTAACTTATCTTGTTGATCTCTGAGTGTGACTACTTTCTTGATGTGAATGATTTCTTTTATTTCATTAGTTCTATTGACACACTTAGATTCAAATCTAAATTTAGTATCAATTACCAATGAATAGATAGGTTCTAATAGCATACTTAGATGATAATATAAATTTGGAACTAGTTACCCATGTGTCTCCAAAGGTTTTACTAACACACCTAAGTGCTTAGGTTTTCTGTATTAGTTACCAGTAGTGTGACTAGGTGTATGTGCCTACATTCCTCTTGAGGAATATTCACAATTTTTTTCCGCACTTTGCCCAGTAGGATAAAGATCTTATTTTATCCTTATATTTGTTGACCATGTTGAAGTCGTAATAACCTGTTTAGTATGCTGCGGATCAAGTTTTACTTGTTCCGAGCAACTTATTGCTTATGCCGGCGACCAACCTTATGCTTATTTTTTAGAGAAGACTCTTATGCCGAGCAACATTTTGAAGTTTTTCTGGCAACTTCTAAGATTATTCAAGATCAGGTATATAGGTATGTAGTGCATATCACTAGCACTTCCAAAAAAATTGGAAAAATAAAAATTAGAGGAAAGATCATTTTATTAATACTAAAAATTAATATTGAACTAAGTACAATTTATTACATCAATGGTAATATTTTCTAAGATGCTCAGTGTGCTACGAATTCTTGAATTTTTCCCCCTCCAAAGTCTGAATCTGGTAAGTTCCAGGTCGGATGACTGCGGAAATACAATAGGTCCCATGCCAATTAGCTTCAAGTTTATTGTTTTTCTAGAGCACATTCTTCAGCACATAATATTCTTCCTTTATGTTGGTCGACTTCATCCTTTTATTATAAAACTGAGCTGCACATTGCTGGTAAGCTCTATTTCTCAAAGCAGTGTCTTCTCACAGTTCTTCCATCATATTAAAATCCAATCTTCGCATTAGATCACTCATAGCAGAGTTAGAATTTAAAACTCTATGGGATGGAAGACCCAACTCAGCAGGTATGACTTCTTCATCCCCAAATTCTAACATGTGGGGATTCTCTAGTTACAGTCCTCGAGGTTATTCGACACGCCCATAAAATATAGTGTAGCTCGTTGATCTAGTTTCCCTTTGTATCGTCAAGCCTTTTTTTCAACCCATTTAACAAAGTTCTGTTTGTAACTTCAGCTTGCCCATTACTCTGAGGGTGACCTGGATCAAAATGTAATTTTTGGATGTTGGATTGAGCACAATAAGCTACGAATTCATCGTTGCCAAACTGCATTCCATGGTTGGTGATGAAGGCGTAAGGCAGCCCATATTTGCAAATGATGTTCTTCCAAACGAATTGGTATACCTTCTCATAAGGCATGTCTATCAATGGCTCTGCCTCAAAGCACTTTGTAAAGTAGTCTACTGCAACAACCAAGTACTTTAATTTTCCTCGGGTAGTCAGCAATGGCCCAATAAAGTCTATACCCCACATGGAAAATGGCCAAGGTGAAGTGATTGGGGGCGAGAGTAGCCTGCAGAGCCTTGCGAATGCTGGAATACCTTTGGAACTTGTCAGACTTTTTAGTAAAAAGCTTAACAATCCACTCACATAGTTATCCAGTAGTATCCTTTCTCACTTATTCATTCCAGAAGTTCTCTTCCTGCTATGAGAGCTCCACAAGATCCTTCATGTACTTCTTAAATCATGTCTGGCACCTCTGATGGATGAACACAACATTGCAAATTAATTGTCAATACTCTCCTATACAAAACCCCTTTGTCTAGCACATATCTGGCATTTTTATACTTCAACTTTTTGGCTTCAACTATATGTGCTGGCAAAACTACTTTTTCAATATATGCTCTGATGGGATTCATCCAAGATGGTCCCATGTCTTCGGCAATAAAATTAGTCATCAAATCTTCATTTATACTCCTATTGGCCAAAATCGCAATAGGAATAGTTCATCGGAGTTCAACTGTGGTAGCTGAAGCTAGCCAAGCAAGAGCATCTGCTCAGGCATTTTCCACTCTTGGAATTTTATTCATCCGAACAACTATTAATTTTGCTATTACCTCTATTATTTTGGATAGGTGTCTGGTTGTCAATTCGCCTTTATCTCATTATAAGCTCAATATTTGATTTACTACCAACTGGGAATCACTACGTGCCACAACCTGCTCATCATCCCGTGATTGGGATAGACGTAAGCCAACATTGAGAGCTTCGTATTCTACTTCATTATTTGAGGCTTGGAATGAAATCGCAGGGCATATTCGACATCAGTATTATCAGGAGTCTTAAGTATTATACCTACTTCACTACTTGTTGCACAGGACGACCTATTAATGTAAAAGTTCCATACTGGGAGTTCGTAGTCAAATGCTTGGTTTGTCAAAATCCCATAGTGGAATGTTTTTCTCCTTGCTTCCTTACACTTCATAGACATATCCTGTATTTGGGAAAAGGAATCTGGTAGGTTAGCAATGACTTCTTCCGGTAAAAGTTTCTCAGGATCTTGACTATTAATAACTTCTTTCACTTTTTTTTAGATCCTTGCTCGGCCTACCAATTTTATTGTTCGGGAACCTCGGGGTACGTGAATTCAGCTATAAATCTGCTACTGCTTAGACTTTAAAGAAGACCTTGGTTCATGGATAATATCGTACTCCCCAAAATCCACTACCCAATATATTAATCTATCAGACTTCTTTGTATTATGCAAAGCCTTCCTTAGTGGAATATCGGTGTACACTACTATCGTATGGGCTTGAAAATAGGGCTTCATGCATCTAGACGCTTCAATAAATGCGAGTGATAACTTTTCTAGGCAAAGGTACCTGATTTTACCTCCTAGAAAATAGTTAGGAAAGCAGTGGAGGTGACCCCAAATACTTTTTAAACTCCAGAAAAAATTTCTTAAATTCTTCATTCCATTCAAAACTCTTTCTGAGTCCATTGAAAAATGGTAGGCACCTGTCTGTAGCACGGGACACAAATCTGTTCAGGGTTGTTATTCGTCGGGTTAACCTTTGCATATTCTTCTTGAAAGTTATGGAATGAATTTCAAGTAATGCTTTAATCTTGTGAGGATAAGCTTCAATTCCCCTCAAATTTACTATATACCCGAGGAACATCCCTTCCTGTACTCCAAAGACGCATTTAGTCGGGTTTAATCTCATCTGGTGCTTCTCAAGTTGATCAAAAGCCTGGTTGAGGTCGGCAATATGGCCAGACGCTTTTTTGCTCCTTGTAAGTATATCATCCACATATACTTCCATATTTTTGCCTATTT
Organism: Sambucus nigra; assembly: GCA_949130495.1. Lineage (NCBI taxonomy): Eukaryota > Viridiplantae > Streptophyta > Magnoliopsida > Dipsacales > Adoxaceae > Sambucus > Sambucus nigra. The sequence goes on from OX422207.1 coordinate 241,814,622, forward strand.
TCTCCTCAAAGACCTTGTTCACCAGCTTTTGATACATAGCACCTGCAGTTTTCAAATCAAAAGGCATAACATTATAATAGTAAGTTCCTCGGGGAGTAATAAAAGAAGTGCTCTCCCTGTCTTCAAGCTTCTTTTTGATCTGGTTATAACTAGAATAATCATCCATAAAACTGAGTAACTCATGTCCTGAGGTAGCATCCATAAGCTGATCTATTTAGAGAAAAGGAAAATGATCCTTTGGGAATGCTTTGTTAAGATCTATGAAGTTTAAGCATATTTTCCACTTGTTATTTTTCCTCTTGATCATAACTACATTGGCCAACCAATCTGGATATTTAACCTCGTCAATGAAGGATGTTTTTTAAATCTTTTCAAGTTCCTCCTGTATGGCTTGGTTCTTCTCGATGATGAACACTCTTCGCCTTTGCTTTACTGGCTTGATTTCTTTATTAACATTGAGTGTCACACCCCATGTAATTCTGGCATCAGCCGCCAACAAAACTATGCAGGGCGTGAACTAAATAAAATACCATTCTTAGCATGAGAGAGATATGAGATATATAAAATCAATCCACTAGATAAATAATTGAATCAATCCCAAATGATAGTAAAAACTGAGCTATAAAAGATCCATCACATGCTAAAACTTCAAATAAATCAAATCTCCAATAATGATTTAATTAAAAACTAAATATTAATCAACTGTGAATAATCCAACTGAAATCCTCTAACAACTTTGAAATCGAATGGCCCACCAAAATCATAAATTGAGTCCCAATGTAAATACGAAGGAAAAGAAAACTAAACTAAACTAATACGCATAAAGTAAATAACTCCAACTGCACCTCCAAGAAAGTCTCCAAATACTCATATGTAGCTTCTCCAAACTTATTCCTGAAAAGGTTAGTCAACGCACGATGTCAGAACCCGAAGCATGAAAACACACTACTCCCCTAAAATAGGGTCCGTGAACCCAGAGAGTAGCATTATATGTAATAAATATCACAATAGAGTATTTTATTTAAACGAATATAATTAAGCGCAAGAAAGATAAATTACTAACTACCCCCAAAGATTATTTTAAAAACACACCAATATCATTTTAATTATCCCACACCCCCAAAGTCTTAATTTAATTAACTTAAACCAAACATCATTATTCTCGCTTTTTATTATGGCGGTCCTCCCGCCCTGGGTGGTAATTCCACCAAAGTTTAACATTTCCCCTTGCCAAAACGCCATCCGAATCCGTTTAAACTGTCAATCCCCCGTAAGTTGACAAGGTTCCACACACGACACGATATAAATTTCCATCAAGCCCATTTAAACTATTATCCCTCACACATTATGTCGCCACAAATTTTAATACCCCTTTTTATCTTAGGCATTAATTCTCATTCTCTCATTTTAATAATTTAACAAATTACCTCACCCTTTTAAGCGATGTCAGATCTTCAAAATACCCCTTAGTCCCATATTAAAGGGTCTCCAAGTACACATGCATCATATCCTAAATATAGGATGAGTTATAAATATAAAATATGTCCTAGTGTCATGCCTAGGCTAACACAATGATAATAAAACATAAAAATCATCCCACCCTCGGAATATAAAATCCTCACGAATTTACACTAACTAGTCCCATACCTAGAAAGCATAAATTATAACCATGGCCTACCCACTAGTCCTATACCTAGGAAGCATCCTATAATAGAGGTGAGCAAAAAAAAATAGTATCCAAAATTCCCTCGTCCCCGTGATGGCAAAAGTGAATAAAACAATTCACATAATATCACAAATCATAATCACAACATGGCACTTTAATCCCAAATGACACAATTCAATTTAATTCCATTAATAGTATAGTCGTCGTTTTCAACATAATTATTTCCGTTCAAAAATGTTAAATTAATTAACATACAATAATATTCAATACGCCATAATCGTTCTCTTTTATAAGTCATCTAATGTTTATAAATGAACGCGCCCCAATTAACTATATAAATAACCTCCATAAATTCTACATGAGAACGTACACCCCAAACCTTAAAAACCCAAAAATCTAACCTACGCTCCCAAGGGTTTCAAAGATTAATTCATATTAAAAAATTTCACAAAACAGTCCCGAAATTTAGTGTCCACTTTCTCTAATTAAGTTACTAATTGATTTTAATAAAAAACATATGATTAAGGGTTCAGGCGGCACTTAAAATGCATAATACTAAAGGAAAGGAATAGAGTATTCATGCCTGTGATTTTTGAATCAAAAATCTGGGTAGACGGTTGGATTCTTCTCAAAAAATTAACAAAAGAGCGTTCTTGAGTAATCTTGAGTAAACCCCCAATTAAGTCTTCAAATCTTATTACAAAACTTTGATTATGTTGGAGGTTAATGTTTGGGGTTGAGAGGAAAATATTTTGGAAGAGCTCTCTGGTGAAAAACTTATGAAAAAGTGAGTATGAGAAGTACCGCTACGGATTAGAAGAATTAAATAACAATTAAGAGTCCTAATCCTACTCAAACTCTTAAATAAAGGCTGAACCGTTGAAAAACTGATCTTAGTCGACCGATCAACTAAAAGAGTCGAATGATCGACCCAAAAGGAAATTAGAAAACTAAGAACAATTTTTTTTTGAAAAGGAGCTAAACTGAAAAACTCTCATAAAAACTTCATTTTAAATCCGATTTCGATTCCATTTGAAGTTCTACTTTCCAAATAATAAAACCAACATATTAATTAAAAAATCCAAAAATCTAAAATTTATTTTTTTCTTGAAAACTCCCATTTAATTAAATAAATCAATTATAAAAACACGAGGTGTTAGATACTTCCCCACTAGCAAACAATTTTGTCCTCGAAATTTGACGAGGCGTACACATTAACCATAAATCGTGCAAGATAATAGAAGGCTCAAACATGCCCACCCATAGAGTACCGCAATTAGGCGCCCATACACCTAATCCTACCCGAACGTACCCTCGAATAAAAATACAATATATATAACACTTATATATGTATATAAGTATCTACAAAAATAATGGCATCCCACGCTCTCCTACGAACCCCCGCCTGACCCTATCTTCAAAGGTCACCGCAACACCTAGATCCTTAAATTAAATCACCAAATTTATTTTCATAATTCTCAACATCTGTACTAACAATCTCCAAAACATATCTCGTCTCCAAAAATTACTTCTAAGTCTCTTCATTTGCAAAAATTCTAGTTTTATCCTCAATGCCTACAACGCTTAAATCCTTAAATTAAATCATCTCACTACAGAAAAAAAAAATATACTAAAAAATTAATAGCAACAATCTGCCCAAAAAAATATCGCCTCCAAAATAAATTCTAAGGATCTTCACATACAAATTACTACTCTAACCTCAATGCTTATAATGTTCTTAGTACAAAATCTTTGTCTCCAAGAAACACATCTAACACGTATTCTAGACCCACTATCTTTAGGATATGAATAAAAAAGGGAATCAAAGATCAATAACGTGGAAGCTAAATGGACTCACAACCTACGAGACCTAAGACCATGCTCTGATACCATCCGTCACATCCCACGTAATTCTAGCGTCCATCACCACCCAAACTATGTCGGGTGTGAACTAAATAAAATACCATTCTTAGCATGAGTCAGATATCAGACATATAAAATCAATCCACAAGATAAATAATTGAATCAATCCTAAATGATACTAACCATTGAGCTATAAAAGATCCATCACATGCTAAAACTTCGAATGAATCCAATATTTAATAATGATTTAATTAAAAATTGGATATTAATCAACTGTAAATAATCCAACTGAAATCCTCTAACAACTTTGGAACAAAATGGCCCATTAAAACCATAAACTGAGCCTCCATGTAAATACGAAGGAAATGAAACTAAACTAAACTAATACGCATAAAGTAAATAACTCCAGGTGCATCTCTAAGAAAGTCTCCAAATAATCCTATGCAACTTTTCCAAACTTATTCCTGAAAAGGTTAGTCAACGCACGAGGTCAGAGCCCCGAGCATGAATATACACTACTCCCCTAAAATAAGGTGCATGAACCGAGACAGTAGCATTATACGCAATAAATATCATAATAGAGTATTTTATTCAAACGAATATAATTAAGCGCAATAAATATAAATTACTAACCACTCCCAAAGATTCTTGTAAAAACACACCAATATCATTTTAATTATCCCATAGCCCCAAAGTATTAACTTAATTAACTTAAATCAAGCATCATTATTCTCACTTTTTATTATGGCGGTCCTCCCGCCCCGGGTAGTAATTTCCACCAAAGTTTAACACTTCCCCTTGACAAAACGCCAACTAAATCCGTTTAAACTATCAATTCCTCGTAATTTGACAAGGTTCTACATATGACACGACATAAATCGCAAGTCGGCCCGTTTAAACTACCAGCCCCCGCACATTATGTCGCCACAAATTTTAATACCCGTTTTTATCTTAGGCATTAATTCTCATTTTTTCAATTTCATAATTTAAAAAATTACCCCACCCTTTTTAAGTTATGTGAGATCCTCAAAATATCCCTATACCCATACTTAAGGTTCCCCGAGTACACATGCGTACTATCCTACATATAGGATGAATTATCAATATAAAATACGTCCTCGTCTCATGGCCAGGCTAACGCAACGATAAAAATCATAAAAATCATCCCACCCCCAGAATATAAAATCCCCACGAATTTACACTAACTAGTCTCATACCTAGCAAGCATAAATTATAACTAAGGCCTACCCACTAGTCCCATACCTAGTAAGCATCCTATAATAGAGGTGAGCAAAAAAAAATATTATCCAAAAGCCCCTCATCCCCTCATTGGAAAAAGTGAATAAAATAATTCACATAGTATCACAAATCATAATCACAACATGGCACTTTAATCACAAATGACACAATTCAATTTAATTCCATTAATAGTATAGTCATCGTTTTCAATATAATTATTTTCGTTCAAAAATGTTAAATTGATTAATATGCAATAATATTCAATACGCCATAATCTTCCCATTTATAAGTCATCTAATTTTTATAAATGAACGCGCCCCAATTAATCATATAAATAACCTCCATAAATTCTACATGAAAACCTACACCCCAAATAATAAAACTCCCAAAATCTAACCTACGCGCCCAAGGGTTTCAAAGATTAATTCGTATTAAATTTTTTCACAAAAACAGTCCCAAAAATTAGTGCCCACTTTCTCTAATTAAGTTACTAGTTGATTTTAATAAAAAACATATGATTAAGGGTTTAAGCGACACTTAAAATGCATAATACTAAATGAAAGGAATAGAGTATTCATGCCTATTATTTCTAAATCAAAAATCTGGGTAGACGGTTGTATTCTTCTCGAAAAATTAGCAAAAGATCGTTCTTGAGTAATATTGAGTAAACCCCCTAATTAAGTTTTCAAATCTTGTGACAGAACTTTGATTATGTTGGAGGTTAATATTTGGGGTTGAGAGGAAAATATTTTGGAAGAGCTCTATGGTGAAAAACTTATGAAGAAGTGATTATGAGAAATACCCCTACGGATTAAAAGAATTAAATAACAATTAAGAATCCCAATCCCATTCAAACTCTTAAATAAAGGTTGAACCGTCGAAAAATTGGGCTTAGTCGATCGATCAACTAAAAGAGTCGACTGATCGACCAAGAACGAAATTAGAAATACGATAATAATTTTTTTTTTTTAAAAAGGGCTAAACTTAAAACTCTCATAAAAAAATCATTTTAAATCCGATTTCGATTCTGTTTGAAGTTCTACTTTCCAAATAATAAAGCGAACATAATTAATTTTAAAAAAATCCAAAAAAATATCCATGAACCAAGTATTGGGCAGTTGAATTGGGGGAGTATGATATTATCCATGAACCAAGGTATTCTTTAAAAGGTCAAGCAGTAGCAGATTCATAGCTGAATTCACGTACCTCGAGGTTCCTGAGCAACAAAATCGGCAGGCCGAGCAAGGATCCGAAAAAAATAAAGTGAAAGAAGTTGTTAATAGTCAAACTCCTGAGAAAATTTTACCAGAAGAATCCGTTACCAACTTACCACATTCCTGTTCTCAAACGCAGGAGATGTCTATGAAGTGTAACGAAATAAGGAAAAAAGTATTCCACTATGGGATTTTGACAGACCAAGCGTTTGACGACGAACTCCCAGTATGGAACTTGTACGTTGATAGGTCATCTTGTGTAAAAAGTAGTGGAATAGGTATGATACTTAACACTGTTGATAATACTGATGTTGAATATGCCCTACGATTTCATTCCAAGCCTCAAATAATGAAGCAGAATACAAAGCTCTCATTGTGGGCTTAAGTCTAGCTCAATCACTGAATATCGAGAAAGTTATGGCACATAATGATTTTGAGTTGGTAGTAAATCAAATATTAAGCTTGTATGGAGCTAAAGGTGAATCGATAGCCAAATACATGTCCAAAGTAATGGAGGTAATAGAAAAATTACCAGCTGCTCAGATGAATAGGATCCCAAGAGTAGATCTCGGCTAGCTTCAACTACCCTGAGTTGAACTTCGATGAACTATTCCTATAAAGATTTTGGCCAATAGGAGTATAGATGAGGATTTGGTGATCAATTTTATCACTAAAGACATGGGTCCATCTTAGATGGATCTTATCAGAACATATATTTAATAAGGAACTTTGCCAACAGATACAGTTGTAGCCAAAAAGTTAAAGTATAAAGCTGCCAGATATGTGCTAGATAAAAGATTTTTGTACAAGAGAGGATTAAGAGTTAATTTGTAGCGTTGCATTCATCCATCAGAGGTTCCAGACCTAATTCAAGAAGTACATGAAGGATCTTATAGAGCTCACATAGCAGGAAGAACACTTCTGGAATGAATAAGTGCAGAAGGATATTACTAGCAAACTATGCGAGAGGATTGTGCAGCTTTTGCTAAAAAGTATGACAAGTGCCAAAGGTATTCCAGCATTGGTAAGACTCCATAGGCTACTCTCACCCCAATCAATTCACCTTGGCTATTTACCATGTGGGGTAAATACTTGGTCGGGCCATTACCGACCACTCGAGGAAGATTCAAGTACTAGGTTGTTGTAGTGAACTACTTTAAAAAGTGGGTTGAGGTAGAGCCATTTATAGACATGCCATATGATAAGGTCTACCAATTCATTTGAAAGAACCTCATTTGTAGATATGGGTCGCCCTATGCCTTCATCACTAACCATGGGACGTAATTTTATAATGATGGAATTTGCTGCTTATTGCGCTCAGTCCAAAATCCAAAAATTACATTTTGCTCCAGGTCACCATCAGAGTATTGGGGAAACTGAAGTTACAAATAAATCTACTAAATGGGTTGAAAAAATTACATTCAAAGTCATTCAAACCACTAAAATTAAGAGTTTGTGATTTACACAACTCTAAACCATATTTATCTCAAAATAAATGAAGTTTAAATCTTTTAAAACACTTTTTAATAAAAATAATATCCTAAAACATATTTTTGAGTCCCATAAACATTACGCATTCATACTTGAGCGATCTCGGAATGCAATGAAGATGTGAAATGTGAACCAAAATATTCTCGGCATGATTTATCTCTGAAGTTTGGTCGTAACGTCTTTAATAAACTCTCTGACACGGACTGTGTGGGATCATGATGATAAAAATCTATCTATGACACAAAAACATGTTTTGTTCCTGTAATAAGTCAAATACTACAATGGACTCAATTGCAACTATGTCCTTTCCAAAGCATATTATCTTCAATTATGAAATCTGATGGAGTGAAAACTCCTAACCATGATCCATTGGCAATTTCTCTTGTATATAAAATTGATATGTGTGGAAAATACTTGTTGGTGAAGGAATTCATTTGAAATTAGTGTACTTGAAATTATTCAACATGTAGAATTTAAGGGTGGAAGACCTCAAGGAATCCATAACCTTTATCATAGATTCACTTAGTAAATTGACCATGACACTAGGGTAGGTGGCCATGTTGATTTGAGAAAACAAAATATCTAAGATCATTGAATCATAGGTATTAGACATGAACTACCATAAGAATGTTATACTTTTTTTAGGATGGCTCCGCATATTGAATGTGTTCCATGCACCTACCACCAGAAGATCAAATCCATTAACGATCAAGTAGTGATAAGTATCAGGGGAAACTAAAAATTTATCGACAATATTTTTATGCTTCTACCCAGGTAAAATAATAAGGATAAGAAGGGGTTCCCAAAACATAATGACTCAAGTGTAGGCGATGTAACGCCCCGACCCGAATTCATGGGTTACCCATAGTCAACCCGGTCTGACCCGAGCTTTAGGTGTAAAGTGCAACGAAATAACTTTTTTGGAACTAATGGGGTGCACCTTGAAGTTCAAGCATACAGAGTTACTAACGTAAAATAAAGAAATTACTTACCTATATAACTCTCTCAAAATACGAAATAGCTCCCAAACTGCCGTAACAAAGCGAGGGTGTGAGTCGATGCTCAGTGGGAAGTATACAAATGCAGTATAGAATGGAACGACAAAAAGGAGACTCAACACATTATGCCTATGTGCACATGAAACTACATTGTAAGCTTCTATATACAAAGACATATACCCATACTTAATGCATGAAATATTTTTACTTTCGAAAACCTTATTTATCAAAATTAAATTATCTTAATATCATAAAAGGCTTCCTTTTACTCATTTTTCACTTCTCGCTTTGTTTAACCTGCATAATTCAACATTTGAAACAACTACGTTTGATTTAACCGAAACCATTCCTTTATCAAAATCACCCTTTTTACTTTATAAAACACCTTTTAGTAGTTTAGTTGAAACTCACTCTTTCAACACATGCAAACAACGTGCCATAAAATACTTATTTAATCTTTGAGAAGCTTTTTCAACACATTCTTGTGTTAAGTATGGGTTTAACCGCTTATGTTGCTTAATCAACCATTTACCCACCTACTTTACCCTTTTTCCTTACTTTATGGACATTAATTAATTTCACATTTACTTGTCCTTTTTAACCTTTACCGGAACAATCATTAATTCATTTAATTTAGGTTTTATTAACAAATTATACCACACAACCCATTTATTGACGTGTTCCTTATTCCTTTAACTTTTCTCGAAATCTTCTAATACCACATACTTTAACAGGCTCCACACCACCGACTATGCGCACCATATGCTCTGACAGTGGTTTTGGGATTTTCACCCTAGAGCTTCGTGTCCTTCTAGCATATCCTGATTTCATTCGAGTTTCTTTTTATGTGTTTTTACATTCTACAATTGTCCACATTACTCCACTTTTTCCTTTTTACCCCGCCAAGGCCAAAGCCAAAACCCGGGATTACACCCCAACTTGTGTTACACTCTAAAATCTTACCATTTCATGTCCTTTACACTTTAACTTTAATTTTATTCCAAAAATCATATTCATTTAGGACCACTTTGTGAAAATACTTTCCAACATTTTTATTTTCATAAAAATGTTATATTTTAAGTAAAATTTCCATTTCACCCATTTGTTTCCAAAATCACCTTTTACTCCATTTTCACAAGTGTTAATTTTTTAGAAAACACTATTAAGTTACTTATCCTAACTCCTTGAGTGTTCTAACACCTTAACACCGTTTTTAACCTTGGAGTAATATTTTTCTTAATTGAAAACACCTTTACCTCTTTAATTCCTTTCAACTTCATAAGTGTTAATCTTATACCACACTACCAAGTTATACACACTACCTTTTCCATGTTTACTCATTATAACTTATTGAATACCTTTATCAACAATTTCCCAAACGCACATTTCTTTATTCATAAATTCCATTTACACTTAACACTAACTTTGCAAGAAAGACCATTTACTTTCATTTTACATGTAGTCTCACACTTTATCCCTATCACATTTTTAACCCTTTTTTTCACACACTTTAAAGGCAAGAATTTCTACTTTTCTTATTTCATGTTTAAACCCAACAAAATCTTCTTTAAACTTGTTTATACATTTAGTTCCAAAACAATACAAGTTTATATGCATGAGAAGACGGATTTTAAACCTTAAAATCCCATCAAATGGTTTAAAAACATATTTTATTCTAGAAATTCATCATACTTAAAAAATACATTTTTAATGCATAAAAGACATTTAATTTCTTTAAACTCACCAAATTTCCATTTTCATAAATTCTTTATTTTTGCAAACAACATTATTTCACCTATGTTTTCTAAATAAATCATTATTTCAAAACATTTTATTTCATAAAATGTTTAACATCAATCTTTCTAGAAAGTACACCATTTTCATAAAATGCCAACATTTAATATTTCAAAGCATTGAAATATTTAATCATTCTTTAATTTCAACAAAATAACATTTTTCAAACATTTTTATTTCATAAAAATGTTTATTGATTCTACACATTAATTACATAATTTAATCAAATGCACCCTACCCATATAATCTAAATACAATACTACAAATACGCAAAGTAGAGTCTTATACTAAGAGTAAGATTTTCCCATCTCTAATAGGTCCAATGGTAATAGAAATATTTGTGTAGGAGGAGCAACCCCCACTTCCAAAGGCGGACTCAATGGCTTACCAAGTGCAACCTCCAAAAATGCTCCATTCAAGTTTCCAAGCAAGATCCACTTCAAACTCTATGAAAACCCATTTTCAACTTCTCTAAAAATCCCCTAACACTTCTCCCAAATTCATAGATTTACCTCAACAATGGTGGAAATGGGTATTGTGGGCATGAACATCGTGGAATACTATATAAAATGGTGCTGGAATGGTAGAGGAAGACATAAAAATGGTGGAAGACGTCTCCACTTTCTCTCACCCTCTTCCATCTTCTCCCAACTCAAAATAGCCCCAAATAAACCAAACGACCCCTTACAAAACCCTTCCAATGGCCAAAAATCCCATTTTTCCCCTTCTGGGTTGATTTGAGATCGATTAATCAAAGATCCAATGGCTAAAAATATGACAGTGCACAAGGGAAAACTGGACTAAAAATTTTGATTTACGTCGTTTGAACATCAAGTCTAAGTGGTTCGAATGACTTCTCCATGTCGTTTGATGTTTGGATCACGTAGCCCTTCACGCAACCTATCACTGTAAAGCAGTGGCATGTCATTCGATGCCTTGATTCTCGTGATCAACATCTCATTTCTAACAATGGTGTGATGTCGTTCGAATGACCCCTCATAGTCATTCGAACGACCCCCTTTATTTTCATTATTTTGCTTTCTTTAATTTTCAATCCACAATTTCCCTATAATTATCATCAATCCTCATTCCATCATAATTTATACAAATTTAAATTGAATTACAAGGATAGGGTATTAAAAACTTTCCTCCTTGGGAAATTTCATCCCCAAAATTCTTGATCCATTAATCCTCAAGATCATGGGGTTCACTAACTTCTATTCCAATCCATAAAATACTCTAAAGATATATCATCGAAATCCATAACACTAAGGTCAAAACATAATCAACCTGTTTGATGGTCACTATCCCATTAGATACAACATTACACAATTGATTTTGGGTCTCCATTTGCCTTATGATCAAGTCCAAAACATTCCTTACGCCACCTAAGGCATACTAGTGCTTCTACAGTAAACCCTTTATTTAAGTGGTCGAAACTCACCCAAAATGATCCATAATATAACCAACTGTCCCATTTGTCATCAAAATCAATTCTAGATTAGTATTGTACATCCAACACTCAACAAGTTTTCATGCTATCCTGATTACATAACTCGCATGAGCTTGCTGATACCCGTTGATGATACCAGAAAATGGTATCACCAGGTCACAGATTTATGAAGCTCAAAAAGGTATACAACAATGAAAATAATCACAGTAAATCAACAGAGCATGAGATGAGGTAAATAGGACTAACACCTAAATATAAGTGTTTCAGCCTGAGCCTATGTCCATATGAGTGTGTGAGTGAATTCCACTAGTAAATGAGGCACTAATGGCCTGGTTACAATACAAGCTTTCTCTCTCTCTCTCTCTCTCTCTCTCTCTCTCTCTCTCTTGCCTGTATACAATTGAGAAGAGTTTTAGCGAGGGTTTTTATCATTCTTCCTACAATGAAAAAGATGAAAAGTATATATAGTGCTTAGGGGGTATAGTATACCCTCAAGCATGCTGTATACATGAATGTGTTGCTCTTAGCCAATCCAGTGTGGACATATCGTTATGCCAAATGTAGATCACGATGACCAAATATTCCCTCACGTGAGGGAATGATCTGGTAGTAACGGTTTTGCCCACGTGTAGTACGTGTCCCATGCACACTGGTCGATGCATCCCCCAAACCACGTGCTATGATGATGTCACCCTCGGCCAATATCTCCCAGCTAAGGTCGAGGCTAGTGATAGAGTATTTATCTATATCATGGGTGCTGTAAAGTTGGGTGAGGGTCAGTCGTAGTCTTGCATTTACTTGAGGACGAGGGTTTAGTATAGTCCGAGGGCCCACACCAATTACTAGATAGTTGTAGGTGGGATTATTATTGAGGTCAAGGCCAATGGTGATCTCAGGTACGACCCCTAGAATGAGGTAGTCTAACTTAGTTGTCCCGTCGTCATAGGCCGAGTATACTATCGGCCTGAACGAGGGTATATTTTGGCATACCAATCACCCCTAGACCTTAGACATTGATGTTATGAGGTGGCTGAGGGGTACTATAGTTTTATTGGTAGTCAAGTCGATGAGGATCCAAATTGACGCTTGCCAATCATCATGTTGCACCTTCTAAAAATGATAGATGTCGGGTATACTTAGGGCATAGTGCCCTAATGATGATATGCATAGGGAACTGTGTACCGCTTGGGTTATCATGCCAAATCATTATGTAATATTTAAATTTTGAGAAATTTTTTTCTTTCTCTTTCTTCTCCAATACTCGCGTATTTTCTCTCTATAGTTTCTGCGACCTCTTCTTCTCCATCTCTGATTTCAGGCGTGACATTGCTCATTTCAAGGCTTAACTTCCCTTCCATTTTCCAGGTAACTCCTCTTTGCCATTCTGTATTCTTTTTCACCATTGTTGCAAAGTATTTTCCATTTCTCCATCGTTAGTGACTTAGGTTTTTCTGACATCCTTTGTTTCATTTATCATCTGCTTGTGGTGGCTTTAGGTATAGCCTTAGGGATCATTCTAGTGGTCATTAGGTTATTGTCAACCTTATTATCGTGACTTGTCTCACACAGAAACCAAAAACCCATAGTTGAGAACTCCAATGAAATTTTGGTCATCTCCTACGGTAGGCCTCATTAATGTTCTTCCTTATTTGGTTTATACACATTTTGCTTCCTTTAGTTTGATCTTATGGTCAAACTGGTCAACACTCCCACTTGCTTGTGTTTTTCCTTACTTGAGAATATCTTCAAGTCTAAGTTCGTCCTTTGGATGCTACAGAGGCTTTATAAGTTGGCTGAGGAGTTTCCCACACTCAGAGAAAGGTGTTTTCAAAAAATTCGTAGGGTAGAAGAAGAGGCTGAGGCCAAATGCAGGGCCAACCCCATTTGGTTATGAACCATCTTTCCTATTATGTTGTCATAATATTACCCATGTCTTCAGAAGCCTTCACCTCATCCCAATCCCAGGATGAGGATTATAATTTTGAAGAGACGATGGGTGAACCACCAACCAGAGTGTCATCCTCCTATGAGGCTGAGACATCTGGGTAAGACAACCCATCAAATCCTATTCATCATCCTATCCATCCTGGCCAAGACGAGCCGACACTTCACCTAAATTACGTTCCTATAATGGATATGTCTCTTGGTGAATTTCAAGAAAATTTCCCAAAGGACCTCCTGTTTCAGGGGATGTCGATGTTGTAGAAGATGGGGATGAGGGAGATGAAGCCAAGGGTGAGGATGACGAGGAAGCCAAGGATCAGGTTAACACTCCGTATGATTATTCCTTCACCTCGTCCATTAAAGAATGATATCTCCTCATACGGAGGCATTCATTCGGCATCAAATCCGTTATGACAATAAGGGTTCCTGATGAGGATAAGAGAGTTATCTAGGGTCGAGAGGGAGAGGTTGCTTTGTATGAGCAAATTTTTAGGGTCGGAATTAGAATCCCTCTTCATCCCTCTATAGTTTACATCCTATCTGCCTTAGGGGTTGATCCCACACAATTTCCCTCGAACTCTTGGAGAATTACCTTAGCCATATTTCCCTTTGGAAGAAGTCTTTCACGGATGAACCGTCGGTTGAACTCTTCTTAGCTTGATATAATATCTCTTCGTCGTCCAAACAACCTGACTACTTTTACCTGGGTGCTAGGAAGATAGATAAGAAACTCGCCCAGGTTGCCCAAACTTCAAACCACTAATGGAAGGAGAGATTTTCCTTTATTTTCGGTGCGTGGGAGTTCCCGACTGAGGCCAAAACCTCTGAGGATGAGCTGAGGGTCCCTCGATCTTGGTCCAATCCTTCTATGACAAGAAGGTTAGACCCTGGCCTCAACCTTACTGAAAGGGATGTGGTCGACTACTTGAGAGAGCAAGGAGTAGAGGGTGCTCTTCTAAAATTTAAAGATCTGATGACTCCTGAGCTCCTTAAAGAATCTGTTTTAGGGGTTGATCCCCTTGAGGAACTATATGAGTTACACATTTTTTAAGTGCTCCCTTGTCTCATAGATTAATTGTATTAACATGTCGTCCTCTTTCTCATAGATCGTCCTCCCAATACTTCAGAAGACGTCTGGGAGATAACGACACTGAGCCTGCTGGCTGGCATGGGGAAGAATAAGAATAAGCCAACCGCCCAAGAATACCACTATTTGGGGGCCATCTACTGAGTCCACATGTAAGAGAAAGGGGATTGAAGTCCCTATTGATACTCAGTCGAACCCAACGATGAGGTCGAAGTTTGATGCTGTGGAAACGACATCATGTTCTGATGTCATATCATCTTTATCCTTATTGCCCTTTTATTCGGCCAACCTATTGCATCTTAAGGCCGACCCCCTTCCTTGATTACTAACATCAGGGCTGCGAAGGATGCATGTTTGCAGCCCCTTCGGCTACTGATTATGAGTTCTTGACCAAGATTCCCCCGGCCAAGAACTAAGACTTTGGCCTTCATCACTGTCAAAGGTATCATCCTTGTTCCTCTGGTCGTATACTTGTCAATACTTGATTTTTATTTGAAATTTTCTTCATTTCTTGCGATCTGTATGTGCCTTGACCTCAGCCACCAAATGGATGGCTGAAAACTACGAAAAGTTTAAGGAAGATGAGAGATCAATTCAAATCGAGGCCGACTTTAGGGTCCAAATAGATGATCTCAAGGCCGACCATAAGCGGGTCATAGATGAGCTCACACTTCATCACATTGACCAGTTGAAGTCCAAAGACAACATCATAAAAGAAAGGGATAAAGCTTTAAAGAATCAAGCCATAAAATTTGAAGCCGACCTTGCAGTAGTAGTAAATAATGTCAGGGTTGATGATGTTGAAGCGTACAAATCCTCGGACGAGTTACAAGGCTTAGTCCTGGAGTACTTGGATAGAGGGATCAAGATGGACTGCCGATGGGTTATCTTGAAGTTTACTGATGAGGTATCTTTCATCCAACCGTCACTGGAAGGTGCCGACCTCGAGGACCCTTTAATGGCCGAGGCTCTATCACATGTTGAGTCTTTAGCAATGGCTGAAGGTGAGGGAACGTATGTCGACCCTATAGTTGCCGAGGGAGGGCATACTAAAAGGTTTCTTGCTAAACTGCTGGTGATGGGACTAAAGCTTTGATTCGCACCTATCTAACTTAGTAGGGTGGCCGTCTGTGGACGATACCCTTTCCCTTGTACCCATTTTACTTTTTAATCATTTGAACATTACTCTCTTTGTACTATAACTCTTTAACTCAGTGAAATCTTTTTTTAACTTATGTTGTTTTTCCCCCAAGTGTTTGAGTATTACATACTAACCACAACTAAATAATTTTACACGGAAGTCCTCCCTCGTACTTTTGAGAGTGTATGGGGGGTTGTCCCATCCATGCACTGTCATCCTAGCCAATGGAGTGGGTTCACCAAGTTAATGATGCCTGAGAGTAATCAACCACACCTGAGTCATTTTTAATAATTTTCACCCATCAAATTATGGTGTTTTAGGCATAAGTCCTCCCTCATCATTTTAAGAGTGTATGGAGGGTCGTCCCATCCATGCACGGTCATCCTAGTCGAGGGAGTGAGTTCACTAAGTTAATGATGTTTAACAGTAATCCACCACACCTAAGTGATTTTAATAATTTGCACCCACCAAATTATGGTGTTTTAGGCAGAAGTTCTCCTTTATTGTTTCGAAAGTGCATGGAGGTCCTCCCATCCATGCGCTGTCATCCCCGTTGACGGAGTGAGTTCACCAAGTTAATGATGTTTAATAGTAATCAACCACACCTGAGTGATTTTAATAATTTTCACCCACCAAATTATGGTGTTTTAGGCACAAATCTTCCCACATCTTTTTGAGAGTGTATGGAGGGTCATCCCATCCATGCACTGTCGTCCCAGTCGAGGGAGTGAGTTCACCAAGTTAATGATGTTTAACAATAATCAACCACACCCAAATGATTTTAATAATTTTCACCCACCAAATTATGATGTTTTAGGCATAAGTCCTCCCTCGTCTTTTTGAGAGTGTATGGAGGGTCATCCCATCCATGCACGGTCATCCCAACCGAGGGAGTGAGTTCACCAAGTTAATGATGTTTAACTGTAATCAACCACACCTGAGATATTTTAATAATTTGCACCCACCAATCTATGGTGTTTTAGGCATAAGTCATCCCTCGTCTTTTTTAGAGAGTGTGAAGGTTCGTCCCATCCATGCACTATCATCCTAGCCGAGGGAGCGAGTTCACCAAGTTAATAATGGTTAGTAGTAATCAACCACACATAAGTGATTTTAATAATTTTCACCCACCAAATTATGGTGTTTTAGGCATAGGTCTTCCGTCGTATTTTTGAGAGTGTATGGAAGGTCGTCCCATCCATGCAACAACCTAAGGCCACTTAAACTTACTTCACCACAAATGTTGTTTTGTAGCTTAAGATGAGTTATTTCATGCAAATCGATATCTGAGTAAATAAGTAACATATGAGGGAACACTGATATTTTCATTGATATTCATTCCTCTGAGTCTCGTACACGTAATACTATAGAACATAACTAAGAAAATAAAGCTATAATCTCATTAGTAATATTTCTTAAGATGATAGGCATTCCACTGGTTGGAGAATGGCTCTCCTTCCAGGTTTTCCAATCTTTAAGTTCCCGGCACATCCTGTCCAACCACTTTGTACGGTCGATGCCAAGTTTGATGAAGTTTATTGGGTTTCTGTAATTTTTTTCCAAGTACAAGGTCCCCTACTCTCAGTGGACGTACTTTGACCCGCTTATTGTAGAATCTTACAGTTCTCTATTGATAGGGAACTTGCCTAACTTTAACCTCTTCTCTTATGTCTTAAATAAGATCCAAATCAAGCCTCCGCTCATCACTGATCTGTTCAGGGTCATAGGTCTGAACCCTATGTGTAGGCAGACCTATATCCGTTGGTAAAACTACCTATGATCCGTATGCAAGCATAAATGGGGTCTCCCCAATAGGAGTCCTCTCTATTGTTCTATAGGACCATATTACAATATACACTTCTTCGATCCATCTCCAGTTTGCATCTTTTAACTTATTCTTAATTCCATTAATAATCGTCCAGTTTGTCACTTCCATTTTTCCATTAGACTGGGGTAGACTAGGGGTGGAAAAAAATTACTTAATGCTAACCCTTTCATAGTACTTTTCCAGGGAGTCTTTATTGAATTGGGTTCCACTATCATAAATTAGGGTATTGGGTAGGCCATATCTGTATTTGATATTTTTGCAGATGAACTGGAAGGTCTTATGCTCTGTAATCATAATCATTGGATGGACCTCTACCCACTTTGAAAAGTAGTCTATCGCCACAATCAGGTAACAATGATTATTAACTTCTCTAGGAAAGGGTCTTACTAGATCAATTACCCATATTGCGAATGTATATGGAGACGTGATGGAGGTCATAGGTTGATGAGGCTGGTGAGGAATGGTAGAGAACCTTTGGCACTTGTAACACTTCTTAACATACACTATAACATCTTTGGCGAAGGTCGGCCACCAATACCCCTAGGTAATAATACTCTTGGCCAGAGAGCTACCCCCTATATGTCTAGATCAAGAGCCTTCATGCACGTCCATAAGGATATACTCTACCTGAGATGGATGGAAACACCTGAGGAGAGGAAACCAAAACCCTTTGTTGTATAAAGTGTATCCCATGATGGAGAACTTAGCAACTTTATATCTCAACTTCCTTCTCTCAATCTTTGATTTTGGAAACTTTCTTCCTTGATGTATCTAATAAGGGGATCCATCCATGAAGATCCCATATCCAAATTTAGATAAGACCTAGAAGTGTTGTCCTCCTCCTTAATGGTCGTCCGATATAAGATTTCTACCGACATCGTCATTCTATCTTCGTTCTTGTGGATGAGGCTAGCCTTCCAAGTGTGTTTGCCTGGACGTTATCCATCCGAGGTATCCTCTTCAGCTTCATCTCTTTGAAACTCTTTAATACCAACCTTACCCTCTCCAAATATTTGGTCATCCTATCATTTTTTGCCTTATACTCCCCTAGGATTTGATTCACCACGAATCTTGAATCGTTGTGAACTAGGAGCTGGCCGACATTCAGAGATCAAATCAAGGAGAGCTTCGTATTCAGACTCATTATGGGAGTCCTTAAAACTAAACCTCAAGTCATATTTATTATCTTTGCCATTTGCTGCTGACACTATCAGTCCTGTGCTACTCTTATTCTCATAAGAGGACCCATCGATGAAGAGGCTCCACACCATTTCATCCTCAAATAAATTACCCTTTGTTAGGACTCCGTGTTTGAAGAGATACCATTCCTCTTCATTACCAGATGATTTCCCTCTTGCTGAACCTGCCCGACCTTATTCAGGGGAGAGCTTAAACTTTTTCCTTGTTCACATCTAGTAGTCTCAAACTGTTCACTGTCGGCCTCGTCCCATGTAAACTCCACCATGAAGACTTCTAGTGCCTTCCCTTTGATGTCCACTCTGGGATGATATATGATATAAAATTCTCCTAGCTCGATTGACTAATCCATCAGTCTCTCAAACTTATCAGGCTTATAGATGACATGTTGGAGCAAAGAATCAGTGAGGACGTCCATTGTGTGGGGCTGAAAGTATGACTTCATCTTTCTCGAAGAGTAAATCAGAGCATAAGCCAATTTTTCCATCCTGGGGTACCTCTACTCGGCCCTCTGGAGTACTTTTCTATTAAAATACACCGGCTTCAGTACTCCATCCTCTTCTTTTATAATGGCAGCGGCCGACTCTGAGATTGATAGGTAAACATAAAGTTTTTCCCCTTGGACTGGCCGCGATAATAGTAAGGGAGAGTCATGGTAAGACTTTATCTCTTTGAAAGCCTTATCATACTCATCATTCCATTTGAAAGATTTTATAAGAAGTTTAAAAAAATTAAAGACACTTATTGGTGGCTCTACATACGGACCTGTTAAGTGCTTCCACTCTCCCGATCAACCTCTGAACATCTTTGATTGTGGTTGGAGTCTTTATCTCTAATAGGTATTTGATCTTAGCTGGATTGGTCTCTATCCCCCTATGATTTATAATGAAGCCTAAGAAATTTCCAGCCGCTACAGAAAACACTCACTTTCCCAGGTTAAGCTTCATCCTATATCTATCCATCGTATCAAGAATTTGTTTAAGGTCGGCCACATGGGTGTCGACCTTCAGACTCTTAGTAAGAATATCATCAACAAAGACTTCCATAATCTTCCTAATTTTATCCTCAAACATCTTATCAATAAGTCTCTGATAAGTAGCTCCCGTATTCTTCAAACTGAAGGGAATAACCTTGTAGCAGTAGGTCCCCTTATCGATAAAGAATGTAGTCTTTTCTTCATCGGCTGGGTGCATAGATATCTGGTTGTATCCCGAGTAGGCATCCATGTAGCTCATCAGCTCATGGACCACTGTGGCGTCAACCATATGGTTGATTCTAGGTAAATGAAAGCTATCCTTGGGGCATGCCTTATTTAGATCGGTAAAGTACACACACATTCTCCACCCCCCATTAGCTTTGGGGACTATAACAGTGTTATCCATTCACTCAGGATATATCACCTCTCTTATGAAGTTAACATTTTCTAGCTTCTTTACCTCTTCCTAGATGGCCTCATATTTCTCTCAGGAATAAATTCTCCTTTTCTATTGTATCGGCCTAACATCGTCAGCCACATTCAACCTATGGTAAAAGAGTTCAAGATATATGACCATGATATTCTCATGACTCCATGAAAGATATAGTGCCTCTTTCTCAAGAGTTTGATCAGCTCTTGATATCTCCTCTCAGGGCTTTGCCGATCTGGACAGTTTTTTTTAGCTCGTCCTCACTGAGGACGATAGATTATACCTCTTTCGTGGCTCCACTTTCTTTAGTTTGGTATTATCCTTGGGATCATCGTCATCTAAGGCATCATCCTTCTTCCCTGTGATATCTTCCTTGCACTTGTCTACCCTTCTTCTTTTGGGGTCGTCTCGTCCTCTCTTTGGTCCATCGCTGCTCACATACGTCTTTAACTTCCCAGCCTTAAGCACCTTCCCAATCTCAACTTTCAAAGAAAAACATTTATCTGTTAAGTGCCCGTGATCTTGGTGAAATTCACATCACATGCTTTTATTCCTTTTGTGAGGAGATATATCGTTGCGATGTGTCTGGGGTGGTCCCCCGGACCCCTGGTGATTCTCCTCAGCTGCTGCAGTAATCATCTCCGGTAGGGATCTCGCTGGCCTGATTACTACGTTCTCGTTGAAGGTAACCAGCTCCTCTTGTATCGCCTGTTGGCTTGTTGCCAAGGATTTCAATGAGAATGACACTTCAACCATTTTTGACTTAGGAGGTGCGTTGCTGGAACTAGGATCACCAGCTGGTAGTAGTGGTGGTGGAAACTATGATGCCATATCTTAAACTTATAGATGAGCTCTAGTTGAAAAGAAAAGGCCTTATAGCTCAACAGGAACTCATTAAATGGTGAAACAGGTCCACAGGAGGGAATGACTAGTTCACCACCAGACACTCCGGTGAGGACATGCTAAAAAGGGAAGAGATGATGCTACTCATTCCCACAGACGATTCCAGACTGGTGATACCAAAAATGGTATTACTAGGTCGTAGATGTATGAAGCTCAAAGATGTATACAACAATAACAATAATCACATCGTAAATCAACAGAGAAGGAGATGAGGTAAAGAGGACAAACACCTGAATATAAGCGGTTTGGCCTGAGCCTATGTCCACTGTGTATCTGTGAGTGAATTCCACTAGTAAATGAGGCACTAATGGCCTCGTTACAATACAATCTCTCTCTCTCTCTCTCTCTCTCTCTATATATATATATATATATATATATATATATATATATATATATATATATATATATATATATATATATATATCCCCCTATATACAATTGAGTAGATTTTTAGCTAAGGTTTTATCATTCTCCCTACACTGAAGAATATGAAAAGTATATATAGTGCTTAGGGGGTATAGTTTACCCCCAAGCATGTATGCATGAATGTGTTGCTCTTAGCTAATCCAGTGTGGACATGGGGCTGTACCAAATGTAGATCATGATGACAAAATATTCCCTCACGTGAGGAAATGATCTGGTAGTAACGGTTTTGCCCATGTATAGTATGTGTCCCGCGCGCACTGGTCCATGCACCCCCAAACTACGCACTATGATATCACCCTCGACCAATATCCCCCAACCGAGTCCAAGTTTAGTGATAGAGGATTTGCCTATATCATGGGTGCTATAAAGTTGGGTGAGGGTCGGCCGTAGTCTTGCATTTACTTGAGGCCGAGTCTGAGGCTTTAGTATAGGCTGAGGGCCCACACCAATTACTAAATAGTTGAAGGTCGGCTTATCATTGAGGCCGAGGCCGATGATGATCTCAAGTACGATTCCTAGAATAAGGTAGTCTAGCTTGGTTATCCCGTCGTCATAGGCCGAGTATACTGTCGGCTAGGACGAGGGTATATTTTGGCATATCAGCCGTCCCATGCTATTCTCTCACTCTAAGGAGGAATGTTCTTATCAAATCATTATCGTGGGCCCGACTCACCGCTTCCGCTGCGTCACTCTAATGAACCTAATACTACCCTAGTTGTCTCATCCATGAGTACTTGCTAGAGTCTCACTCTAATCCACTCCCCGGGGCAAAGAAACATCATATAATAAGTTTTACTCGACTTTCAACACTATATTGTATCCTCAAGTTATTATCCCACTCTTCGTAATTCGAGACACTAACTGTTGAGCCAGCTAGTTGAAAGTCTACTAGTCTTAAGAGAGATCGATACTACAAGCGAACCATGTGGCCAAAATGTAACCACATGTGTACAGAACTTTGTGCAATAGAAGGAATACCCTAGATAGGCGCACCCAGTTATCGAAATTCATTGTCTAAACCATGTCCACTGCGCTCTTTCGAGCCCAATCGTGCCATACCATGACATGACACCAATTCAAGTCACCTCATAGGCGATAATAGCAAGTCTCGATTATAGAAACTGGAAGGAACACACTAGAGTGAGAAGGAATAAGTGATTGTCCCGAGAAATTTTGCCCATAGGCGTTCGAATCTGACTTACAAAAGTGAACCTACACCGGATACTTAAAGTCATGCCGCTCATTACTAGAGCTCTCACTGAGCACAAAGCCTAGCCACACACCTTATCTTGGGTCACTAGCTATGGAGAATCGAATCGTAACCCTTCATTCTTGCATACGAAGAAATTTACGAATCGGTAGTCCTTTAAGAAGTCAATACCCAACTTCACTCCTTGGGAGTAAGGCCCCACCTTTCACATCCTTGGTGTACATGAACCATCCAGGTTACTGAAAACCTTATGCTCTAGTCAATATCGATCTTGTCCAATCGCTAGTGATGACATCACCAAACTACTACAAATAGGTTATTATCTGCCTTAATGTATCATGACCGAAACCCCAAACTCCCATAATTGTTACTTAGTTCAAGCGAGACACTCACCGTTCCATGCCTTATGACCACACTAGATTGCCACCAAACTTACCATAGATTTTTACCCACATGGAATTTTGCGTGATGACTAAACTTTCTGCCATTGACATTATAAGGGTAGTAAATATAACACCGGACTACATTTTCTAACCCGTACTAGCTATCAAGACATACCAAGAACTAATCCTTACATTTACAAGTCTATCTGAGAGTATACCGTTGACACGCTGACATAATAATCATGTTTCGATGTTACCCCACCTCGGTTGCCATTTTAAGTCTCCACATGGTATCATCACTCTAAGCCTCGAATAC
Source organism: Sambucus nigra (assembly GCA_949130495.1). Classification (NCBI taxonomy): domain Eukaryota; kingdom Viridiplantae; phylum Streptophyta; class Magnoliopsida; order Dipsacales; family Adoxaceae; genus Sambucus; species Sambucus nigra. The sequence continues at coordinate 241,838,181 of OX422207.1, forward strand.
ATTTCCTAGAACATCCTAAAATCGATATCACCACACCTATACTAGTCATTCCATGACATCCAAGCATCATTCCTTTAACGACACAACTATTACCCTACCTTAGGGATCATACCACTCATTTCTACAAATTTGGGAAGCCACACCTGGCACGTACACTATACTACCAATAATCTGGAATCATCACGTGACCCTCAACACAACCATTACTGGAATGCTACTGCCTCTTTTTATTGGACTCAATTGGTCCCCTAAGAACACCAAACACATCTCATGTAAAAGTCCCAAAACTCGACAAGATTTCATCATCCATACCTTTATCATTATAGGTTAACTCTACAAACCTTTCAATACCCACATTGTAACTACTCAGTGCTCGCAAAGACACTAGTTTACGAGCATCTATCTATAGTGCACCTTAACCGTCAAACACCTCAAGGAATCACAACATTCGATATTTATCCTCCATGATGCCATAAATAATTTGTTTTATGGTTACCTCAAATTCTTATGAACTTATCCCACACTGGGATTACCTCTCACCTAGGCATTACCTCGGCAGGTAAAATAAGTCTCTACAGCTAAATAACCATCTTATCTTTCTACCAAGCTGTCATGACTATAAGACATGTACAAACCAAAAATAACGCTACTACGAATCATGACAGGGCATATGACGTCACCTACATCCTATAAACCTCAAGGTCTGCCTCACCTAATCCTTAGTATATGTTCAACTATAATAACTAAATTTCCTCATTATGTAAGCACCGCACCATGTGCTAATCTATGAGTTGACATGACTATATAGATCTTAGTAGGATATGGGATGTTAGTTATTGCCTATAAATACCAAGGCCCCACACCACGGACACAATACGAGATCTTATTCCCTAATACCTCATCATGAACAAGATATACTAAATCCAAGATCTCAATTAAGGAAATCAAATACTTTCTCACCAAATGATCAATACTTTCGAATGCCATTTCGGTCATCTTGTCTCCATATGGGAAATGTACAATCTTTACTGTTAAGTCGCAAAGAATACTACTCATTGTTTCCACTACCAAGGATACTCTCACTATCAAAGTTGTCACACAACAAATATCACACAAAGGATCATAGTATTTCCACTAATAGCCTACACAACTTCATGTGTTCACTGAACTACTATCAATTACGATATCACCCCAAAGATCGAATTTGACGAATTAGATCATGACATTAACTACCCATAAGCATCGTACCTGAGGGTTATATATATCTTTCAATCATAAATTACTAGTGCCTAGTCGAACATCCTAACTATCAACCTCTACCATTGAGACACATGCAACTCGTGCCACTTGACCAATGGGTGTCATTTCACTCTATCGACACCTAAACTGATTCTATGTCACCAAGAATTTAAAACAAGAAACTCACACTAACAACCGCAGTGTCACCACTATAGGCTGTCATGGATGATCGTAAATTACTGTAATTCTAATCAGAAGCATGAAAGCGATTAATAACTATCAACTTGATCACGTGCCACTTGGAACTAACTCACTTGTTGTGTTCACCCAGGACATGAACTAATCCGTCACCAAACTAGCATGACAAGCCCAAACCACATCAATGTCAAAAGATATAATAACGACCTCATCATGTTAAATTCGAAAGGAACCTTGAACCTAGAGCTCTAATACCATTTGTAATGCCCCAACCCGGATTTATGGGTTACCCGTAGTCAACCCGATCTGACATTAGATGTGAAGTTCTATGAAATAACCTATATAATGTTGCTAATCCAGTTTTATTTTAATTAACATTTCACTTGTTTAGCATACAATTCAAATTTTAGAATAAACTATGTGAGGGACCTATGGTGGGCACCCCAAATTCCAAGCATACTGAGCTACTAACATAAAATAAAGAAATTACTTTTCTTTATAACACTCTCAAAATACAAAAATGCTCCCAATCATCTGTAATAAAGAAAGGGTATGAGCCGATGCTCAGTGGAAAATATACAAATGCGGTACGGAATCGAACGGCAGAAAGGAGACTTAGCACGTTATACCTACGTGTGAATGCAACTACATTATATACACGTATATCCATATTTAATGCATGAAATGGTTTTACTTCCAAAAACCATATTTTCCAGGTTAATTCACCTTAATTTAATAAAAGGCTTCATTTTTATCATTCTGTATTTATCGCTTTATTTAACCTACACGGTTCAAAACTTGAAACCACTACGTTTGATTTAACCGAAACCATTCCTTTACCGAGATCACCCTTTTTACTTTATAAAACACCCTTTAGTATGTTCGTTGAAACTCACCCTTTCAACAGATGCAAACACTATGTTAGAAAATACTTATTTAATATTTGAGAACTTTTTTCAACACATTCTTGTGTTAAGTATGGGTTTAACACCTTAGGTTGCTTAATTACCCATTTACCCACTTATTTTTCCCATTTCCTTACTCTATGGATATTAATCAATTTTGCATTTACTTGTCCATTTTAACCTTTATCGGAGCAATCATTAATTCATTCAAGTTAGGTTGTATAAAAACATTTTATTCACAACCTATTTCTTGACATGTTCCTTCTTCCTTTATCTTTTCTCGGAATCTTCCAATACCGCATACTTTGGTTATGAATTTAGATACTCAGATTGATCTTAACCATGTTTACGAAGTTGTTTTGAACTTGATTTTCTGTACGAATTCGACTTTTTATATGCTTCCATACACACATACACGAGCTTGTTGGATTTTATATTCACGTGTATATTTGAGCTTAGTGACATGTTCTCCTATAAATGTTGTCATCAACATGTTTATGTGACTATGAGGGATTTATGCATGTAATCACTGTTGCCCATGAATATGTTTAATTAGTATTGAGAAAAAAAAATATGAGTGTTCACGAGAAAGGGCAACGAATGACATGTCAAATTTGTATGAAAGCCACCGTTGAAAAGAGACCCAAAAAAATAAAGCCAATAAAAACAGAAAAATTGCCAAAAAGAGGCCAACTTAGTTTAGTTTTCTTAATCTTTCAAATAGAAATAACTTCAAAAGAAAAGAATAAAGAAAATAATAGATAATATGAGTTTTGTTTTATTTTTTGAGGGAGTTTTGTAGAAGATCAACGGGTTTGCACAATGAATCCTCCCTATGCTTATTTTGTCATGATGCTATTGATTTGTAGAATCATCAATATTCTAGGCTTGTGTGCATTGAGTTTGTTTTGTTCATTAAGTTCAACTATATTTATCACTTGAGCCTAAATCTTAGTTTGATAATGTTTTGCGATCAATTAGAACTTCTTGAATATATTTGAGTGTTTGGGTTATAATTCATTTATATCTAGTCCACACCCATTCATTTGATCCCACATGTTGAGACACATTGATACAATGCTAATGTGTAAAGATTATATGTTTATGTCTTTTTTTGTGGTCATTTATACTTATATATATTTGTCGTATTTGTTTTGATATATTTTGCAGATATTATATATGGTATTATATGTTGTATTTGTGAAATTTATTTTTTGGAGAATAAATGAAAATTTTCAATAATAGTTGGTTTTGATGGCCTTTGAGATTATCATTACCCGTGTTTGATTTATATCCTTTCATTATGATATCTTATCTTCTATGTGATTCTTCGTATTTCATGCTTATATTTCTAGTTCTTTATCAATTTCAGATAAAAACAAAGGGGGATAGCAAATTAAAAAGTGAGATTTGATGCGTTTGATTTAATGGGGGAGAATTTATTTATGAGTTTTACTTAATTTCAGTCTTGATGATGCATCACAATATATTTATTTGTCTCATGTGTGAAGGTACTTAAAGCAAAAATCAAGATACATCGGAGGAAGACAAAGTTTGCAAAAGGGAAGAACAAGTGGAGATTTGAAGAAAGTGTCTTATGCCATTCCATTTCTAGGGTTTCGAAAGGTAGTAGGATCTTTGTTATAGGAGATTTTTTTTCATTTACGTTTGGTTATGTTAATTTGTTTTGTACCGGAATAGCCAAAGGGGAGATTTGTAAGATTTTTTTTCTTCTAAAATTGTTCATAGTAAGAGACTTTTTATGTTTTTGGCTAGTTTGGCATATCCCGTTACAAATCATCACACAACATCATGACAAACTGAACTTAAACATCTCGAAGTTTGAAGACTTACAGACATACCATAAAGGTATAAATAAATTTAGAGTTTAAGTTAATTCACATATATTATTTTTGGGATAATTTATTTTTATCAAAAATGAACTGGGATTTTTATAATTAAAAGGAAAAATATTTAATTTTAAATCTTATTCAAACGAAATGAGAATCTCATTTAAACACGATTGAGTTTTCATTAGACGGGTCATTCAAAGTTTTTATCTAATGAGCATTAATCGAGGGCATACTGTTTTGACTCATCAGAAGGTCGTTTAAAGATGGTTCAAACGACATACCTTGGTCATTCGAACGATATTTATTTCGTTGGAAGGAACTGGCATTCTTTTTGGATCGAGCCTTGAAATTTTTTTGAATGAGCCGCCGCCTCATAAATTGTGAACACCCTATAAATACCTTTTCCATGTTTAGTTTTTTTAAGACTTTTGTTAAATCCGTTTCTTCATGTATTTTGCAAAATTTCTTCTTTGTTCTATGTTTTAAAACACTTTTTAATTCACAACATACATCTTGAAAATCGTTCTTGTGAATTCATTTAAACCTTAGAAATTTTTATATCCTTGAATACACCTTTGTGGAGAAGGCATCTTTATGGCTAACTCATGAAACTCGACGGGATCACTACTGAAGACGAAGGCTGAGGCTAAAAGAGAACTGCAGTTCTTGTGATTCTTGCAAGGATCATTGTTGAAGGAAGGGTGTGGATTTGTGTGTTTTGAGAGGCTCATATTAGATTCGTTTATAAAATTTGTAAGATGTGATTTGTGAATTTTATAAAGTGAATTAAATATTTTACCTGAAAGGTGTTTTTTCCTAAAACTTTGCCTTTTTTTAATGCTGATTTGATTTATCTCTTTTATCGCATAAATGAATGTTTAGGATAAAAAGATAAAATGGACTAACATAAAATTTGGAATCTTTGTTTGTGACCATCCTTGTCGTGCACATTTGTTTCCGCATTCTCATAGTGGTATCGGTGCCTTCAACTCTTTCAAGTGGTGTCAGAGTATACTTACCACATTTTCAAATCTCAAGTGTGACTTGAAATATAAAGTGAAACAAAATCTCTTATGAACAATATTTTGAAATGATTTTTGTTATTTTCATACATAAAGAGAATGAAACTAAAAAACGATTTTGATTCATAACGATGTAAATATGATCATATCTCAAAGATCACACGATATTGAAAAGCAAAAGAATCTTTCTTAAAAAACAACTGTTGTAAATTTTAATCTTATGAGAGTGAGAGTGTGTGTGTGTGTGTGTGTATGTGTGTGTGTGTTAAATATTTACCTAAATAGACTTTGAGACTGAAAAGACAAGTCCTCGAGGTTAACTAGGTAACCTTGTCCCACTTACACAAAGATTATCCAATCAAGTCCAAAGATATGGCCCAAAATTAAGCTTCAAGTGGACTCAACTCAATGCCAAGATTGATATTCTTCAAGAAGAGGTCCAAGAGATGCCACGAAATATGGTTTAGAGTCTCTAGGCTCTGGATCTTAACATCATATTCCCCATGCTATGAGTCTTATAGATCCAGAACCGATGTGGGTTCAGAAAAAGTACCAACACGCCCACTAGCTAATGAGCTACCACCAACTCAACCGTCGATACTAAATCTTGTCATGCTAGGGGAAATCTACCAGTTGTTGATCCTAAAGAAGAAGACTTGAATAAGGTCAAACAAGACATCATGTTATTGTCTAAAAATTTCAACCAAGTCAAAATCTTAAGGAACTATGTGGATTACACCCACATGTCTTCCTATCCTAAAGTTTGGTTGCTAGAAAAGTTCAAAATGGAAGATATTGAGAAGTTTGTAGGTGATGGAACTCCAATCATAAATATACATAGCTACCACCGTGCTATGACTCTTTTCAAAGCATCAAAAGAGAAAATAGCATAGATGTTCAACAAACTCTCAAAGATATTTCCCTTCGATTACTGTCACTTGAGCAATCCAGAATCATTAATTAGGAAGATGTGTCCTGAGAATTCAAAATTTAGTATAAGTACAACCAAAATCTAGGGGTTACCCATCTAGACGTAGAGCAGCTTATGCAAAACCCTGGTGAATCGGTTAGCAGTTTTATTAAAAGATGGAGGGAAAAGGATGCCAATATGATAAACCAACCATCAATAGAAGAACATGTAATCATTGTAAAGAAGAAATTCGTTCCATGTATCATAAATTTAATGGGAAGCCAGTAATAAGTAGGGTTCAAAATTTAATAAAGGGTCATAAGTCAAAAAACTGAATCTCAACTGAAGAGACTAATTAGGTATTTCACATCTCAAAAGTATGATAATTTGGTTAATATCACATTTTTAACCATCAATAACATATCTTGACCTGCTACCTCATGGACACGTAAACGTTATCATAATATAGTTAGAAAGTAATATACCTAACTCTATGACCATTTGTCAAAAGTTTATCAGGCCTTTCTAGCCCAAAATCTCATCAATCCTCTAGAACCTCGAGCATTACCAGATCTTCTTCCCTAAAATTTCAAGCATGAAGACCCTTGCGACTTCTACCAAATCACCGAGCACACTACCAGTCATTATTTCCATCTGAAGAACGACATCTCATTCCTCTTAGACAGGTAGATCATTTCCCATTCAGTTAATCCAAAGCACATTACTACTTAAAACCCTCTCCCGACACAGCGAATTGTGGTAAATGTCATCCTCTTAAAAGAAAGTCTAGAATTCAACCTTTCCACCAGAATTAAGCCCATTAAAACACTCGACTCATCCACTAATTCATCCAAACCCCTCAAGGTTCATTTTCCCTTCCTCCTACATCCTGATAATCCCACCAACCAAGCTTTATCCCTCTTTACCAGGTCCTGTATAGTCTTTCATACTTGTATAGAAGATGGAGGCATTGAACTGCCTGCAATCCTAGATAATCTTTAAGAATTTTGGTCGAAATTGCCCTCAGAACTAACACTCAGAGAGAACAACGGTGCAAAGATCGGCACCATGTTCATGGAAGCCCGAAATTAGGCCCGACAATCCAATGAATTACTCGTAACTACAAAATAATTCAGTTTGGACAACATTTTATAGGTTATGTCTGATGTGTTTGTCAAGAAATACAAAATATGTACTTCCCCTAGATGCTCATGATCTTGAAACTCATCTAGTCCCTTCCTTTCAACACTTCCCTGTTAAATGGGAATACTTGTATGATGAGGCCACGGAGGTTATGGAATTCATTGAATTTTCATAAAAGAATGACATTGTTTCCATCGGATAGGGTGACAGTTTTGATAGCTCAAATAATAAATCAAACAGTAAAGAAGCCGACTCAGTTGGCTTCTTATGCGGAATGATTTCTTTCGAGGAATTTTTAGAAAGGATCGATAAGTTATCAACCGCACCCAAGGTTACTATTTTTTTGTTCTTCCCTACCTTTATAAATCCCATGACCCGATCTAGGCGGCACTATAAATATTTTATCTTCCCATAAGCGAGTACAAATAAGAGAACCCTTAATTTTTTCCTATTTAAGAAGGTCATGACCTCATTCCCAAGAGGACCCCCTTTTTCAAAAATCATAACACTCTCTACCTCAAAATCAGTGTTTTATTTCTAGACACCATATCCTAGGACCCCCTAAGCACCTTTTTAGGTCCCTAGTAATCATTCGTTCACTGTAAAACAGAAGTCATGCTCTGAGTACTGATCTAGAGGCCATCGAGTGCTCTCAGACCCCATTTAACTCTGATTAACTATCTCACTTGAGAGAAAGCTCAATGAATATTTGAAGGGCTCTGAATCCCCTTTCTAATAGTCCATACCATGATTGAATCAGAGTTACAGTCCGAACGAACAATTCGTTTTACCCCAAAAAATGATCTAGAGGCCATTGGACGCTCCCAAGCCCAATTTGACTCTATTCAACTTTACATCTTGCATGATGCTCAATTAATCTTCGAAGGGCTTTGAATCCCCTTTTCAATGGTTCATCCCATGCGCGAAACATCCTTACGGTTAGGATGAATGACCCGTTATGCTCTGAAATGTCATCGGGTTATTCCAGGACCCGTTTGACATTAGGTAACTCTCTAAACCTAGAAAAGATAAATGAAATCTTGAAGGGCCCTAAATTCCCATTCCAACGGTCCTCCCCAAACAAACCTGTTCCGGGATGCCTATAGTAACCCTAGGGACCCTGTCTATTGGCAATGTGCCTAAGGTGCCATGTCGATAAGCCGCCCTACAACCATGCCGATCTGAACCCCCTTCGACCTATAAATAGAGACCACATCCTCACTTTGAACGACAACCCTGAACACCCCTCTCAGCAAGTTAGAGAATATTCTCTCGAATTCAGAGCTATTTATTTTCCTAAAAAACCCATTTTCCACATTCACTTCCATAACTTTATTATATCTCTGGGTAATTCCCCCCACCTATCTATACCACTTTCTTACCATTACAAGATCAGATTATCTATATCTTTTGGTCGTCATCAAGCACCCATAACGAGGTCCAATTCTCCATCATTTTCTTTAATTCTTCCTTTTTAGCATTAATCATCTTATTTCTATTTTAGTACTTTTTTCTCATTACATGACAAGCATTAATATCAATTTTGTATTAGTTGTATTTTTACATAATCTATTTTAATAAAAAAAACCAAGAAGAAGAAAAACAAGGTTTATCCATAAACTCGAAGAGAGGGATTTCCATTGCAGACTCTCACTCTTGAAAACACATTTTATCTACACACACATATAAGAGAAATCCCCCATTTGGATTTATGGATTGAACCCCACCCTATGCTATATTCGAACTACGTGGACTTTGTTGCCCCTTGGACTACGTAGGTGTCTTGGGACAATCCCAAGATTTGAGCCCCCCTTTATGAATGTTTATATGTTTCTTTATATATATATATATATATGAATCTCATGTACTTAGATGCTTGTGCTTTGTTCGATACACACATTTTCTCTTCTATAGCAACTTGTGATTCAGCAAACACTCACATTATATTTTAAATTACTATTTTTTGTAACATTCCTAAGGATGAATTCACTCCTTCATTTTCCATACCTCGAGTTGAATGATTCCATTATCCATCTATATTATATACATGTTCACACACGTCACTGAGTCTAAAAGACCTAAAGGGTAAGATGGGTTTCTAACACTTCCCCATTTCGTAACTTAGTCCTCGGACCTTTGAACTACTTGGTTTTGCAAGCATCAATATTGGCCTTGATGTCGTTCCCTTGAGGCAGCGACATTCTTTTGCCCGTTTTAGCAAAATGGGTTGGAGACTCTATCTTTAGATTATCTCCCACACTAATGACGGTCGAGCAACCTGAAAAGGGTGCACCCTACGCGCACATCAGATTGAATCCGAGACCTCGGGATGGCCACAGTGGCGAATTTTCTAGGAACATTTATTTTAAGTTGGATAAACTCCATTTCTACATAGGTGTTAATAATTTCTACATGTGTGCATACTCTCCCACCTGTATGTTCCCTTTACTCCTGTATGTATTTTTGGTACATCTACCTCATTCTTATATCCACCATGACCCCTATCATGTATATATTACTTTTCATTCACTTATACGCTTCACACACTTGTATATATTTTCCATATTCACTTCACACACTTACACTTCTATATAGATTCATTTATACTCTCATGTTCCATAAACCACTTAGATTATCCATGATTAGCTTCACTAGAACACACCTAAACTTCTCTCACATGTATATATCTCCATGCTCATTTACACATCTCACACACCACTTGTAGTCGATCCATGTATAGGCTTGCTAGCATAAACCCTCACTTGTATATATTCACATGCCACCCACTCACTCTCATGTATATATCCCCACAATTCCCTATCACCATGCTTAGTATAGTTTTTATTCACCATGCAAGATTTACTTTTGACGATACTTGTATATTCTCCCTTATTAGTGTAATACTCCTTTTACTTATAAAGAAGATAAAACAATCTCTCTCCATAATATGCAAATTAAGACTCATGCATTTTTGCACATTACATCACCAGAGCATGGAAATATTTACCAAAATTTTGTCGAGTACTAGGGGGTCACTTTTTGATGGGTGCTGGATTCACTAGGGCACCATTTACCTAAGCGATATAACTGTCACCTTCTATTGGACCCATACCTTTGATATATATCGAACGGTTCCCACGCATTATACCTCTTGACCGAACTCATGGTGGGAGTATATAGCAGGGAACTCGTTCACGCACGTCGAGTATATTGAATTATCTCTCACATGTGTCGTCCTCACAAGGTCTATCGTGAGGCAATTCACATACACTCAGGTATATCATATGGATTGTCCACATATACCGATGAATGATTGCCGTTATAGGCAAGAGGTATATCATGGAAGTTCTGCCAAAGGGGGGGAGCCTTCCACTTATCGAACAAGTGCATAAACCTCATATATGTGTCTTCCACAAGGCACTTATATTTAGTTTATTGGTTACCATGCGAAACTCTGTCGAAATTTTGGGTCGGCATACCACCCGAATTATCCAACTATTTCTCCTTTTTATAAAATAAGACATTATCCTTAGGCATAGAAACAAGTCAAACCGTGTCTTATACTTTTAAACCTTATCTTTTCCTGGTTCAGGTCTTGTCCATCATTTTTGTTGCATTTAGGCTAACCTAATACAAGTGAAAACCTAATATTATTATTATTATTATTATTATTATTATTATTATTATTATTATTATTATTATTATTATTATTATTATTATTATTATTATTATTATTATTATTATTATTATTATTATGTTGAGATTCCCTTACTTTTCTCCTCCCTTTTAAAAAAACCAAAAATATTTTTTCCTCTTTTTTCTCCCCAAAACAAAAGTGGCCTCGAGAATTAGATGAATGGGTGGTGCCCATTGAAGAAGTTAGTCTAGATGATGTGGTACAGAGGCCGATATGTTTTGCCACATGGAAAACATCTACAGCATCTTTGAGTTGCTCACTGCTTTGAAATTTTAGGAATGGTTGGATTATTCACTTCTACATTTCCCCGATTAATGGGAAGACTTATACAATAAAGCCATATAGGTTTTTGAATGCATTGATTACTACTTGTAGGAAGACATAATCACCACCATATGGGGGGATGACTTTGATAGTTTAGATGATGAATCGAATCATGAAGAGGTCAGTCTAGTTGCTAGCTTATGTGAGATGATCTCTTTTAAGGATTTATTTGGAGAAAATTAATAAAGTATCCATTCAGCCTGAGATAGATGAAGCCACAAGGTTCTTATTCTTCCCCACCTTATTAAACCCCATGACTAGATCAAGGTGGCATTCCAAAGATTCGATCCCCCATACAATCGAAGTAGACAAAGTAAAGGAAGTGGCCGAAGAGATTCTAATGCCATAAATGACCATTGAGAAAAGAAAAGTCCTCGATCAGCTAAAAAAACAACATAACCTTATGGGGATTTTTCATGTCGTCTCAGCTTTACCAAAATGACTTAATAAATCTCCTCAGTGAACCCATAATTTCTCTCTAACTACTCCCAAACAATCCATGCATATTGTCGTATCCTTAAACTCTGACAGACTCCTCTCTTTCCTCGAAGAAGAAGTCCCAAAATTTATCCCTGATCACTACTATGCTCTCAAAATATTTGTTAATGTCTTAGGGAAGATGGTCCCATTATCACTTGTCGACAATGATGCTTTGAATGTATGTCCTCTTATAACCTTCAACTTCTTGGGATTGAAAGTCAGTGATCTTACTCCTATATCTATTGTCGTGCATGCTTATGACGACGCTCGTCGAGAAGTAATGGGTTCTATAAAGTTTACACTAGGGGCAAGCCTGTAAGGACACAAATTTCCAATTGAGTCCTCTTATAGTTTTGGCTCAATTCCGGATAAAAACATTTATTCATAGGATTTTATTTAATTGTAATATTCAAGACCTATGAAGTGTTTGTTGAAGATGTAGCGGCAAAGAGTATAAAGCATCATCAACATGTCGTAGTTTATGTGCCTCGTTTGTACGTCATCAACTTAGGTTCCATGCTCCCAAGGTATGAATGTATTTATATGTATATAGGAGCTTGGAACAATTTGTATTGGGTGTTAGGTGAATTAAAACTGCATTTTATTTTTCAGAAAGAATCAATTAGAAACTTAAAAATAAGTATATAAAAGTTTATAAAAGTTTCTGGGCCAAAATCGAATTTTTCAATCTTTCTGTTTGTTCGTTTGAAATGTCGTTCGAACGAGTTTTTTCGTTCGAACCAGATTTCGTTCGAACGAGTTTTGTCGTTCGAACCATGTTCGTTCGAACGAGTTTTGCCAACGACCCTAACTGGACAGTCGTTCGATATGTCGTTCGAACGAATGCTCGTTCTAACGAGGTATCTAACGAACCTCTAACGAGCCCAGGCTGGTCACTCGTTCGAACGAGAATCACGTTTGTTCGAACGAACTTCCAGCGGGAACAATTATTTGGCAGTTTTTTGCAGTTTTTCCCCACTCTTCCACTTGGTTTTCAACCAACTTTTTTCATGCAATATTATGTGCGGGAAACACATTTTCCAAGACAACTTTTCCATTCCATATTCAACTCTTAGAGAGAGTTTGAGAGAAAATTTATTTAGGGAAAATGTTCATGTTTTTGAGTGTTAATTTTTAATGAAAATTCATACACACTCTAGTTTACACCCATTATTGTTTATTCCAAGTTCTATATATACATATCCTTACTTGGAATTTTTGGCACCGGTTTTCTCTACCGAATTCAATAGACGTTTCGGGTTTCCTTCTACACCCCATCACAAAGAAGACCTTTGTTGAGACTCTACCCGTTTGGAGAAAGGCTCCATGTTCGGGTGACGGTGACCGTTTAAAGTCCTATCGGTGTATTCCGAGACCACGGTGGAGGTCCGTTGGTTATCCGCTAATTGGAGGTTGATACAAGAAGGAGCATCACGGCTTGAGAGGGTTCGAGTTTAGGAAGTAAGTCTTTTGTCAGGTATTTTGTAATACCGTTTTTAGTGGATTTGAGGCTAGGGCCGTCCCGAGGTTTTTTCCCGTTAGTGGGTTTTTCCTCGTATATCGCGGTGTAGTGTGACATTGTTTATTTTATCTTGCACATCAGTTAGAACGCATGCTTTAGGTTTAATTCAAGATAAAATTCGGTTTAATTATCACACTCATTTAATTTGGGACTTAAATTAAATATTGGATAAAATTTGGTTTATTCAAGTCACTTGCATTAATATGGTTTCGCCTAACTTTGAATAATTGTTAATGATGACTTAGGCAAATTCTAGGACTTGAATTATGTTGTTTTAATTTGTTTCTTATGATATTAAAACTCGGCCTTGTTGTTTTGTTGAACCATCACTTGTATTCAACGCTTCCGCATTCATTGATTTAAAAAGGAAATTAAATATTTTTATTTGTGTTAATTATTATAACCCCCCGAGGATTATCCTCTTCAAATTGGTATCAGAGCCAAAAATGATAAATTATTTCGTTAAAGACCCTTTACTTTTTGGCTAAATATGGATTTTTCCCCATTTTCAAAATTTCCTATTTTTGATGGTTCAAACTAAACGTATTGGAAAGCGCGAATGAAATCGGCACTTAAATCTATCGATGAACGTGTTTGGATGTCTGTTGTTAACGGTTGGACCCCACCAACACATTTAATTGAAAATGTACATGTTCCCAAACCCGTTGATAGATGGTCTGAAAATGAGTTTAAGCTAGCAAACTTTAATTCCCGAGCTTTAAATGCCTTGTTTAGCGCTGTCGCACCGGATGAATTCCGACGTATTATGACGTGTGAAACCGCTAAAGAAGCTTGGGATATTTTACAATTAACTCATGAAGGAACGAGTGTCGTTAAAGCTTCTAAACTCCAAAACCTCACTACTCAATTTGAAACTATCAAAATGGATGAAAAAGAAACATTTGATAAATTTTATGCTAGACTTTCTGATATTGTTAATTCATCCTTAACTTGGGAGAGAAAATACCTGACGACCGTGTAGTAAAGAAAATTTTAAGGTCCCTACCCGATAGATTTATTCCAAAGGTGACCGTTTTAAATTCTTTACCCACTTTAGCCTCTACGAAATTAGAAGAGCTTGTAGGTGATTTACAAACCTATGAACTAGATATGTTTCCCTCTAAAATTGAAAAAAAATTTGAAAAGGGCGTTGCGTTAAAAGCCCGCAAAGAGGTTAAACATGTAGTAGAGAGCGATAGTGATAGTGACTCGGAAGACATGGCTTTGTTTGCTCGTAAATTTAGAAAATTTCTTAAATTTAACAAAGATAAAGTTAAAAATGATTTTAAGAAATTTGAATCTTTTCAACATGATAAAAACGAGAAGATTTCTAAAGCCGATAAGATCCCTAAACCTAGTAATGAAAATATTGATTGGGACGAGTCTAATAAATGTTTTGGTTGTGAAGGTTATGGCCATAGGGCTTTTGAGCGCCCCACTAAACTAAGGAAAGACGGTAAACGACTCATTTCATATAATGCGACCCTTAGTGATAGTGATAAGGAAGAGAAGCCCGAATCCCTCACTAAGAAAAATTTTGTGGCTTTTATGGCTAGACATGTGAGTGATAATGAGAACTCATCGAATGATGAAATTATAGCACATGCCACTTCCAAGGTCATTGTACATGATTCTCTTATTTTTTATGATAGTGAGAGTGAAGAAGAAAGAGAGAGTGAAAATGAAGATGAGGTTGATATGAGTGAACTTCAAAATGCTTTTCATGAATTATATAAAGAATCTATTAAATTGAAAAGAGCTAATTTGAAGTTAGAAGCAAGTTTAAGAGAGAGTGTCAAGGTCATTGATGAAAGTGCCTTAATAGAAGACCTTAGGACACATGATAGGACTCTTCAAGAGAAGCTTAACTATGTAGAAGGCGAGAGAGATAGCCTTAGGGGTTTAATGGAATCCTTGAAAAAGGAGCTTCTTGCTTTTGAAGAGCGAAATGTTTTACTAGAATCTAACATTGTTAAATTGGAAAATAAATTAAAAGATTCTAGTAATGTCAAATTTGATTTGGAATGTCGTTCGGAAAAACTTGATAAAATGTTAGGAACAATCCAAATTAAAAATGACACTTTTGGTTTAGGCTTCAATTCTTGTAATGATTTTAACCCTAAAGTCAAAACCAATGTTTTAGGAGAATCTTCTAGGAATGCATTTAATGATCACTCCTTGGATAAATCTTTTCGACATGCTCTTACTTGTACACATTGTGGTCGACAAGGTCATCTTAGGAAATTTTGTTTAGATCTTAAACGAATTCCTAGAAAATCCCATAGTAAAGTAACCACGATAGCTAATGTTTCTACACCCCAAGATAGTAACTCTTCATTAATTTGGGTTAGGAAATCCGACTTGGTTGCCTTACAAAATAGGGATTTTGATTCTCATTTACTTACACATGCCTCCTCCCTTGCTAAATCTAAAGGATAATTGTGTTAGTGTTTGCATACTTTAGCGTTTGTACTTCATGCTATATTCATATGCTAAATGTATGCTTGTTTAGTCATTTTCTAGTCATTGCCTTACTTCATATCACATGCTAGAAACTATGACTTGTTTATCTTTTTGTATTATATTTTGTGTTTAAGTTGACTGCATAATATAAAAAGATTTTTGTTTATCATTTGTGTTTTATTTATTTCATTTAAGCTTAATGAAAAATACAAATGATTTTTGTTTAGTCTTTTGAGTATATATCTTTATTTTTGATTAAAATGTTAAAAACTCAAAAAGATTTTGTTTGGTGTGTATTTTTGTTTGACACACTTTATGTGGCATATACTTGTGTTTGAATCCCATCATTTACGCTCCCACGTGGCTAGAACTTTTGGTTTAGATTTTCAATCCTTACAATGTTCTTTACCATGTTTTATATAGAGTAGTTGGATTTTGTATTGTTCAAATGGATTCTATTTCTATATGCCTCTATTCACACATGCACGAGCTCTTTTGAAATCTTAATGTCACATGTTATATTTGAGCTTTTTGAGGTGTTCTCCTATCAATCTAGTCATCTACATATCTATGACCTAGGAGGACTAGTGCATGACAAAATCCGTTGCATGTGAGATTTGTGTGAAAAATGAAAACATGATAAATTAATATATGCACGGGGAAGGGCTCCGAAAGGATGAATTAAATCCTTTGCGATAGTAAGCCACCGTTGATTGGATCTAAAAGAAATACGTGATCCAAAGGCCTAAAAACAGAATATTTGGCATTTAAACAAAAAAGCAATTGCCAAGGCCTATGTTTGTTTGATATATTCATTCACAAACAAAAGAATATATATGCTCATTGAGGGAGAATTGGATGGTATATCAACGGTTTGCACAATGTCCGTTTATCCTAGTTGTCTTAATGTCATGACTCTATTTGGTTTGTAGGATCATCATCATGCTAGGCTTGTATGCATTGTGTATGTTTGTTCATTGAGTTCAATCTTTATATTGTCACATGAGGTTATATTTAACTGTGATGAAGTTTGCAATAAAATGAGAACTCCGTGAACGTTTCTTAAGTGTTTGGGTCTAAATTTAATTGTTGCTAGTTCACACCCCTACACTTCCGTTTCCATATGACACATTTTTGCCATACGAGTGTGCAAACTTATTGTATTTTGTGTCATGTGTGTGTTTATATCTATATATATATGCAAGTGCTCTATTGGTATATTTAAAGTATATATATATATATATGATATTTGTTTGTCTTTGCCTTGTTTTTATTGCCCATATGCTGTTATGTCTTTTATTTAAGCTTTCTCATGCTGTTTATTAGTTCTTTATCCTTTGCCTATTCCCGAACAAAAAGGGGGAGAATGATGATAGGGGGAGAAATGGTATCTAATCCTATTATTTTGGGGGAGATTTATCTTAGGGGGAGACGTCTTTCTAAGTAGGTCATGTGTTTAAAGGGAGAATTAATTTAGGGGGAGTATTTAATTCATTGCATTTAATACTTTTGATATTCCCTATGCATTTGATGAGTTTGCTTAAGTGTGCAGGAATTATTCTAAAGCGGCATCTTTCTATGGCAAAGCGTTTGATCCTTGGGTTGACTCAAGATTGGGCGGGTTATGTTTTGAGTCTAGTAGAGCTTGACGGCCCTTTAGGATTTTTGTTTGGTTTTTGTCCCGGAATAGCCAAAGGGGGAGATTTTTAAGGACACAAATTTCCAATTGAGTCCTCTTATAGTTTTGGCTCAATTCCGGACAAAAACATTTATTCATAGGATTTTATTTAATTGTAATATTCAAGACCTATGAAGTGTTTGTTGAAGACGTAGCGGCAAAGAGTATAAAGCATCATCAACATGTCGTAGTTTATGTGCCTTGTTTGTACGTCATCAACTTAGGTTCCATGCTCCCAAGGTATGAATGTATTTATATGTATATAGGAGCTTGGAACAATTTGTATTGGGTGTTAGGTGAATTAAAACTGCATTTTATTTTTCAGAAAGAATCAATTAGAAACTTAAAAATAAGTATATAAAAGTTTATAAAGGTTTCTGGGCCAAAATCGAATTTTTCAATCTTTCTGTTTGTTCGTTTGAAATGTCGTTCGAACGAGTTTTTTCGTTCGAACCAGATTTCGTTCGAACGAGTTTTGTCGTTCGAACCATGTTCGTTCGAACGAGTTTTGCCAACGACCCTAACTGGACAGTCGTTCGATATGTCGTTCGATATGTCGTTCGAACGAATGCTCGTTCTAACGAGGTATCTAACGAACCTCTAACGAGCCCAGGCTGGTCACTCGTTAGAAATCTCGTTCGAACGAGAATCACGTTCGTTCGAACGAACTTCCAGTGGGAACAGTTATTTGGCAGTTTTTTGCAGTTTTTCCCCACTCTTCCACTTGGTTTTCAACCAACTTTTTTCATGCAATATTATGTGCGGGAAACACATTTTCCAAGATAACTTTTCCATTCCATATCCAACTCTTAGAGAGAGTTTGAGAGAAAATTTATTTAGGGAAAATGTTCATGTTTTTGAGTGTTAATTTTTAATGAAAATTCATACACACTCTAGTTTACACCCATTATTGTTTATTCCAAGTTCTATATATACATATCCTTACTTGGAATTTTTGGCACCGGTTTTCTCTACCGAATTCAAGAGACGTTTCGGGTTTGCTTCTACACCCTATCACAAAGAAGACCTTTGTTGAGATTCTACCCGTTTGGAGAAAGGCTCCATGTTCGGGTGACGGTGACCGTTTAAAGTCCTATCGGTATATTCCGAGACCACGGTGGAGGTCCGTTGGTTATCCGCTAATTGGAGGTTGATACAAGAAGGAGCATCACGGCTTGAGAGGGTTCGAGTTTAGGAAGTAAGTTTTTTGTCTTGTATTTTGTAATACCGTTTTTAGTGGATTTGAGGCTAGGGCCGTCCCGAGGTTTTTTCCCGTTAGTGGGTTTTTCCTCGTATATCGCGGTGTAGTGTGACATTGTTTATTTTATCTTGCACATCAGTTAGAACGCATGCTTTAGGTTTAATTCAAGATAAAATTCGGTTTAATTATCACACTCATTTAATTTGGGACTTAAATTAAATATTGGATAAAATTTGGTTTATTCAAGTCACTTGCATTAATATGGTTTTGCCTAACTTTGAATAATTGTTAATGATGACTTAGGCAAATTCTAGGACTTGAATTATGTTATTTTAATTTGTTTCTTATGATATTAAAACCCGGCCTTGTTGTTTTGTTGAACCATCACTTGTATTCAACGCTTCCGCATTCATTGATTTAAAAAGGAAATTAAATATTTTTATTTGTGTTAATTATTAAAACCCCCCGGGGATTATCCTCTTCAAAGCCCTATCAAACCTCTAAGGTAATTACAAGTAATCGATATACCTTCATGCTTCAACCTACTCCTTGGTTGTCTTGGCTTCACAGTATTCGAGGGGTGTCCTCTTCTCTTCATCAGAAATAAAAGTTCTTTGCCAAAAGTAAGGTCATCATAATTTTGGGTGGTGAAGACAATTTAGATAGTTTCAATACTAGTGATCCGATGTTGAAGATTCAGTATGGGACCAATGATATGATCATCTTCGATTTTTTAATTGACCTATTCCCTATCCCATCAGGGGATAATTTCAAAGATCGAGTCTTCTCGAAATATAGTCCTCATAACAACGTCAATGTAATTCAGATGTTCAAGAACATGCACTTCATGATCGAAATGGGGCTAGGATGACATCAATAAGGAATCTTTAAGCCCATTGTCCTGAGAATCCTATCCTCCATGTTGTTTGTGCTACTAACCATCACTGGTTGAACTCAAAGCACTCAGCCAACCATGATCGAAAAGATGCTAAAAGGATAAAAAGACAATTTCCAGGGAGTCTCTTAATGGAAGAGTTATTAAAGAGGGTGAACACTTCCCCTTCTATAGATTCTCAGAACCATGGTATAACCATATTGACAAGAAGATAAAACTAGGGATGTAGATCTTCTTTCAAGACAACCATAGTTGGGATGGAGAATGGAAACATTAAGTGGAACTTTTGACTAAGCAAACCAGTAATATCGCTGAGAACTCTGATGAAAGTGAATCTAAAGAATCCTTTGACCTGCAAACACTGGAGTTGAATATCTTCATGATCCACCAAGATGCTGTGCCATTGAACCCGTTTGTCAAGATCACAAATGATGATATCCTGGTCCTGACTGATCAAGCCCAGCCAAACCCCATTTTCTATCCTATCCAAGTAATCTATGCAACTGTATTTATTTCTACTTTTCCTGGTGTAAACGTAATCGAGGCCTTTTTTGACGTGGTTCGCAATGTTATTTTCCCTAAAAAGGAAATAAATGAGAATTTTGAGTATCTTGTTATGCCTTATATGAATTGTATTGATTCTAATAAAACTTTTGATGATGATGATTTTGCAAATGAACAATTCTTAACTAATCTTAATAAGGAAAGAAATAAACTACATAATAGTGTTCAAATTAATGATGATGAGACTATTATTATTAATCTCGTTTCTAGTAGCCACTAACATGAGACTAGATAGGGTCCACCCTTTACGAGCATGGGCGTACAAAATTTGAAAAGTTGCTGAAAGAGTTTCTATACATCATCGTATGGTCCTACGATGATATGCCTAGCATTGACCCAGAAAAAGCTTAACATGAAATCCTGACATTCCCAAAATGCGAGCCACTTAAGCAGAAGTTGTAGAAACTCCAAACGAATAGTCACTTAAAGTTAAAAAGGAGGTAGTCAAATATATAGATGTGGGTTTTATTCGCATAGTCTAATACCCTACACGTGTTTCCAATATCATCCCCATATTGATGTTAGGAGGAAAAGCCCGCATGTGCGTCGACAATCGAGATTTGAACAAAGCATTCACAAAAGATGATTACCCATTGCCAAACAGAGACATGATAATGGATAATATTACCAACCATAGACTCAAGTCATTTTTCAACAAATTTCCCGTCATTAGAATATCAAGATGAACCCTAACCACCAAGAGAAAATTTCCTTCATCACCCCCTCGGTATCTTTCTTCTACACTGTCATGACATTTGGTCTCAAGAACGCTGAGGATACCTGCCAAAGGGATACAAAAACTATCTTGCTTAACCTTATTCACAAAGAAGTTAAATTTATATGGACTACATGATCATCAAGTACAAGACTCGACAAGATCAGATTACCACCCTCCAAAAGTTCTTCAAGTGATTGTGGTAGTACCAGATGTAGCTAAATCCATAGAAGTCTATTATCGGGATCACTAAAGGGAAATTCTTAGGGGTGAGAAAGCAATTGAAGTGGATCCTACCAAATTTAAATACATACTTAGGATGTAACCACTCCAGACAAAAAAGTAAGCCTAAAGATTCATGGGTAAATTACAATAATCAATCGGTTCATTAGCCAACCGACGTCCTTCCGTGAACCCATTTATAAATTTTTCAGGAAGGATTTAACTAAAATCTTAAACGAGTCATGCCAAGAAGCCTTTGACCGAACCAAAATATAGCTTATATGACCTCTCGTGCTCATGCCTTTGCAGGCAAGTCTCCCTCTCCACTTATACTTAACCATCACTAATACTGAAGTAGGGTCTTTGTTTCCTAATACATTGAAGAATCTCACAAGAAAAGATCCATCTACTACTCTGGTAAAAAAATTGGTGGGTACAAAGTCAATTACACTTCTCATGTGTCGTCTTAGTCTAGGTCACATAGAAGTTACGACATTATATGCTTTCCTTTCCTATCAGACTAATATCCCGAATGGATCCCATCAAGTACCTATTAGAGAAATATGTTATGTCAAGCTGACTGCCCAGTTTGTTGATGCTTCTAGTCGAGTTCGACATTGTGTATGTCACGAAAAAACCAATGAAAGGGATGACCATCACTTATTACCTTCCTGATTATCCCATGAAAGGAACCAATGTTTGGGTTTGTGAATTCCCAGATGAATACATTCGCTGCACCTTTCAGGGGGATATCAGATGGAAGATGTTCTTTGACAAAGCTACCAACAAAAAAGGGTCCGGTATTTGGATACTCCTGATCGCCCCTCATGGCTCACACACCTATTGCCATCAAGCTTGCACCAATAACATGACTAAATCTGAGGCATGCACCGTAGGCCTGGAGATTTCCCTTGATAAAGGTATCAAACACCTAGATATTTATGGGGACTCTGCCCTCACTATCAGATAAATCCTCAAAAATGGAAAGTCAAAGACGAGAAGCTCTTACCCTTCCATGCCCACCTAGAAAGGCTTGCCACCCAGGTCAAAGATGTCCCCTTCCATTACCTTCCTCGCTCAAAGAATAGCCTAGTCAATGACCTCGAAACCCTAGCCTCTATAGTCGACATGCCCGAGGGAATAACAATGCAAATTTTCTGATTAAAAAATAGGTTATGCTCACCCATTAATACCATATTGAGCTCATTACCGAAGAGGACCTGAAATGGCCAGATTATGGTACTACGATATTTATCACCTCAAATATGGTAGGTATCCGTATGATTCAGATAAGAAAGACCATGAGACCCTTTACAAACTAGCCACCCAATATATCATTTGTGACAATGCGCTTTTTAAGAGAAACATTGATAGAAACCATTTGCATTGCATAGGAGGGGATGATATTGAAGCAATAATGTTAAAAATCCACAACAGGGAATACGAAGCCCACATGAACGGTCATATGCTTGCTAAAGAGATCATCCATCAAGGGAACTATTGGACTACTATAGTTCAAGACCGCGCTATGTATGTTCGAAGATGCCTCAAAAGCTAACAGTTTGCCAATCTCCAACACTTAGCTCCTCGAGAATTATACAACATGACCTTTCCTTATCTCTTCTCCACCTGAGGCATTGACATCAGAGGGAGGGTCACTCCCAAAGCTACAAACGGTTATGAGTTCATCCTGGTCACCATTGATTACTTCACCAAATGGGTCAAAGTCGAGTCATACGCAGTGCTGAATGCCAAGAATGTGTCCAAGTTCATCAGAAGGAACATAATTTGTTGTTATGGAGTTCCCCATGAGTTAGTATAAAATAAAAGGATCCACTTCGAAGACGAGGTCACAAAACTAGTTGACGACTATGGGATTTAGAGAACAAGTTTTCTCCTTCTCGACCCCAAACCAATGGTGATGTCGAGGACACAAACAAAAGCCTCAAATCCATCATCAACAAGATGATGAAAAATTGAAGAGATCGGGTTGATCGAATCCCATACGCCCTTTGAGGCTACCACACCTCCATCAGAATACCTACTAGGGATTCCCCTTATTCTTTAGTATACAACATGTAATCAATTCTCCCCATTAATCTAGAAGTACCTTCCCTACGTGTCATGCTCAAGAGAAAAGTTAACGAAGAAGATTGGCATGAGAACATCTATTACACACTATCACTCTTGGATGAAAAGAGACTTAAGGATATATACTACATACAGGGCTTCCATCAACGGATAGCACAACCATTCAACGGGAAAGTCAAGTACAATATGTAACACCCCGTAATTTTTTAAAACTTAAATAGCGCATTTTAAATGAAAAGTCAAAAAGTTATAATTTTTTAAAGTTTTTTGACAATTAATAAATGGATTATTTAAATTAAAAGATTTGTTGGTTCAAATTTTGACTAAATATAAAATATAAAATATTTTATGGGGACTCAAAATTTTTATAATTTAATGTACATTAACATATTTCTAATTTTATAAATTTTGTATACCCAAAAATTTAATTTTGGCATGCTAAAGAGATGATTTAAAAAAAAAATAAGTTTAGCTACATATAATTTTTTTTAATCCATGATTGTGGTGAGAGAGAGAGAAACATGAGCACCTTCCTTATCTCCATTAGGCTCATGGCTCCATTTTTGTTGGAGCTAAGTTTAATTTTAATTTTTTTGCCATCCCTTGCAATGATGATTTCCCATGTGTAATGACAAGGACACAAAGAGATGCTTTCAAAGCAAACGTGTACGCACGAAATTTTTGGAGAATTTTTGATTTTTTTTATATTATTTAACTATTCCTTGGTTTTTTCAAATGGCTATCTCCATATATTGTTGGGAGGCACACGCTATGTATGAGAAGTGGCTGAAATATGTGGGTCATGCTTGGGAGTATTATTATATATATATTTTTTAATTAAATCCTTTGAGAATTGGAATCTATTTGGGACTCTTTTTATCACCTTATAAAAAAGAGCCTTGACTCACTTTTAAAAGTCACGTCCTTTTTTTTAGAGCCCACTTTTTCCTACACATAGCAGAATACTCATACCCTTATATGTCAACTCCAAACCTCCATTAAACAAAACTACAATCATATTTTGGGAGCTCTAAACTACATATTTTCAAGAAGGCCCAAGAACGAAACTTACTTATTTTCGTGAGACGAACTAAACCGAGTATTCAGAATTTTCTATCGACAATTTTTCCAGGCATGAATACTCTATTCCCTTCCTTTTGTATTATGCGTTTTAAATGTCGCCTCAACCCTTAATCATGTGTTTTTTATTAAAACCAATTAGTAACTTAATTATAGAAAGTGGACACTAAATTTTAGGAATATTTTTGTGAAATTTTTTAATATGAATTAATCTTTGAAACTCTTAGATGCGTAGGTTAAATTTCTAGATTTTTTTTGTTTTGGGTGTAGGTTCTCATAAAGAATTTATGGGGGTTAATTATATGGTTAATTGGGACGCGTTCACTGTTATTAAAAATTGATGACTAACAAAAGATAACGATTATGGCGTATTTAATATTGTTGCATGTTAATTAATTTAACCTTTTTGAATGCAAATAATTATGTCGAAATGACGACGGTGTTGTTCATGTAGTTAAATTAATTAGGGACTTTTATGATTGAGTGCTATGTTTTTCTTATGAATTGTATATTGTATGATTTATTTCATTTACGTTTTCTATTGCGGGGACGAGGGGCTTTTGGATAGAATTTTGCTCAACCCTATTTTAGGATGCTTACTAGAATGGGACAAGTGGGTAGACCTTAGTTAAAATTTATACTTGCTAGGTATGGGACTAGTTAGTGTAAATTCGTGGGGATGTTATATTTTGGGGTGGGGCAGATGTTTACGTTATATCGACTTTTCTCTAGCCTAGACATGAGACTAGGATGTGTTTTCTCTTGGTGATTCATCCTATATGTAGGATAGGTTGTATGTATACTTGGGGACCCTTAGGTATGAGACTAAGGGGTATTTTCAAGATCTCACGTCGATAAAAAGGGTGGGGTGTTTTGATAATTGTGAAAATTGAGAATTGGGAATTAATACCTACGATAATAAGACGGGTATTAAAATATGGGCGATATAAATAGCGAGGGACGAAAGTTTAAATGGTCCAGCCGACGTTTTATGTTGTTTCGTGCGCGAAACCTTGCCAAATTTCGGGATCGACAGTTTAAACGGATCATCGGTTGTTTTGACAAGGGAAAGTGTTAAACTTTGGTAGAAATTATCACCTGGGACGAGAGGACCGCCATAATGAAAAGTGAGAATAATGATAATTTGGGTTAATTTAATTAAATTAACAATTTTGGGACTAGGGGAATTATTTAAAATGATATTGGTGTGATGTTATAAGAACTATTTTTTTTGGGGGGGGGAGTAGAAATTTATCCTTCTCGCATTTAATTATCTCGTATTAATTAAAATACTCTATTGTGATGTTTATTGCGTATAATGCTATTGTCTAGGTTCAGGGATCCTATCTAAGGGGAGTAGTGTGTACATGCTCGGGGCTCTGACCTCATGCATTGATTAATATTTTTAGGTATTAGTGTTGGAGTAGCTGCATAGGATTTATTGGATATCGCTTGGAGGTGCAGCTGGGGATACTTTATTTACTGTTTTATTTAGTTTAGATTTTCCTTTCCATCATGTTTCATTATGAGACTCCATTTGGGTTTTATTGTCCCATTCGGTTCCAAAGTTGTCTGAGTTTGGTTATTATTCAAATTTTTAAATAAATTAATTTTTTGGAGATTGGTTTAAATTAGAGTTTAGCATGTGTTAGTTTTTACACTACAATTGTTCATTGGGATTGATTATTATTCACCTTTTGGATTGATTTTATATGTGTCATATTTGTCGCATTATAAGAATGGTATTTTATTTACTCGCATCTGGCTTAGTTTTGGTGGCGGCCGACGCTAGAATTAAGCGCGTTGTGACACATATAAGAAGGTGAATTGTCACTCAAAGAAATCATAAAACTTATCTTGGACCCCAGAGGGAAGTTTAAACCGAATTGGAGCGGCCCCTGCATCGTGAAGAAAATTCTTTCAGGTGCTGCTGCTATGCTCACGGACCTCAAGGGAGAAGAGATGATGCGTCCAGTCAGTCTGGATCATCTCAATAAATTCTACCCTTAATCTTAATTCTCGGCGCACTACAATTATTCTCTTCCCCTTTATATTATAAACAAGTCTTCATTTCCCCTACCCAGAACTATGTGGGAACTGATCCTCTCAAGACAATTATTTTCAAAATGAAACTAATAAATTTTCAAAACTCACATAGGTACATAGGTAGCCCATACAACGCACTTGGGAATGATCATTTCCTCTTCAGTGAATACTATTCTTATCTAACCCTCGAGAACGGTGGTGCATCTTATCATTTAAAATGAGAAAAAGGATTGTGTATGCCTTTGTGATTGCTATAGATAATTGAAATGTAAAACTCAATAAACAACACAATATAATATCTCAAAATCATTTTTATTTCAATTATGAAATTTAGCTATTAGACAAAATATCTATTGAGGGAGATAAACACACCACCCCCTTCAATAACAAAATCAATCTACAATTTTCCAACAACCTACCTAGTCCAAATAACAAGCTTCACAGAAAAAAAACCTAAAACATGCCAGATACCAACACAAATTACCCAAAACATAAATTCTCCTCTTCTTCACAGATGCTACCCCCAGTAACAAAGATGATGCCCTCAGCTGCTAAATGGACAACATCGTCATCGTCATTTACTTATGGAGGACATCAAGTCTTCCATTCCTGATTAATGCTCCATATAATTTCCACGCAGCAATATGCCTTGTCAAGTTTGGTCAAAACTACAACACCATCCTCCATGGTGTCAAAAGATGCGAGCCATCTTTGATCAGTCTCTGCTTCCAAGATCTTCCCAAGTACCTAATTACACAACCACATCAGATAGTCCCTAGACACATACGAAGCCCGTCCTGTGGATTGTGGTGGATGGGTAAATGGTCGGAAGCACTGCCACAAGGTTCCCAGTATCATCTGTAAAGATTCAGTCAGGTTCTTGACTGGGAAGAAGTTCGTTACACAAGGAAGAACTATCTATTCCCACCCATCTTGGTGCACAAACTTCCAAGGAAAATAGGAGGAAGTCTATTTGAGGCCAACCACTTATAGGTACTAATATGCTCCTAGCTCTAAAACGAGATGCAAGTTTCCCCACCATGGAACCCACTATAAAAGGCACTGGGCCCCATAATCCACAAACTAGTTAACCCAATTCTCTGTTAAAGGGCCAAAACTAAAGAAATGATGGACGAAGAAATTAGGAACACCCGACAAGGGATACTCAAGAGGGTCCACGTGGTGAAACCTCTATGCAAGCCATATGAACAACATCATTAGTCTCCCATTCAAAAAATCAAAACAACCCTCTTTCCAAGAATTGAGACCATTCAATGTATCCACCAACACCACAGTCATAGGGATATAGCGATAAGACATCCACACCACTATCATAGCCACCTCGGGATCGGTTTCTAGGTCACTTGTTACCAGTAACAACCTCAAAGTTAGGCCCAAACTAAGAACCTCGACAAAGCCATCATTAGTACAGTCTCTCTGACACAGTGGAATCAATAGAATCCCTCAAAGGATATTATATCAACCTTAGATCAAGATTCATATCTCCTCATCAATATACCAACAAAGACTCCAAGTCCTTCCTCTATCCAAAAATTTTCAAAAATATTTTTTGTTAAAATAAGTCCCTTCAAAGGGAAGATTTTTCCAACCAAACCTCCAAGGCCTTGCTCTACTCGAAAATTTTAAAAACACATTTTTTTAACTTTTCTTAAACCAAAAGCTCAATAGAAATTAAAGCGCATGTAGATTATTCCACTAAATCAAGATAATTAAACAAAAAGGATGCATCATTCTTGCTTCCTTAAGACTCTCTTTTCAGGTTTAAAGCTGCTAAATCAAGCGTACAACACGGTCAACTCATAGCTCCTCCAGTCATAATGATAGCTCTACAAGAAAATCTGAAAAGGAAGTAATGATAAACATATGTCACCTCATCTGTCGCAGCACTCTCTCATGTGCCAACAACATCCTTAATGATTCATACATACCGGTGCCCCTCAAAGGAAGACTCCAAGGGTAAAATCTCACCTGCATCCCTAACAAAGAGTCAATTATCCACCTAAAAATATGAAAAATTCTCTGAAAATTCCAAAAAATCCTTAAAAAACATAAAACCTTTTTCCTCCCAAGAAAATATTTTTTGAGAACCAAACCCCTTACAACTCTCAAAAGCCTCAGCATGATTACCCTTATACTCTTATTATCATTATATTCCCCAACATAACCAATGATGTTGTGGACATCTCGGGATATCTCCCCTTACTTTCCCGGTGGGGGGGGGGGGGGAGGAAGATGTAATACCCCGTAATTTTATTAATTTTTATTTAAAGTATTAATCAAATTAAATGAGAATTAATTGGGAATTAATCCGAATATAAATACTAGCAAGATGTGAGTTAGTATTTGGTTATGATGTTAAAATTGAATATTTCTAAGTATATATGGTAATATATGAGTATTGAATATATTTAAATTGTCACGAGGCAGAAATACGCCAATTTGGGAAATTTAGTTGGAACGCGCATGTCAATAGCGTCAGGAATGAGTTTCTTTAAATTAAAAAGTGAATTATATTTTTATCAACCGAATGGTCATTTTGAGTGTGCCAACATGTCCGGAAGGTCGAAATAGTCAGAAAACACTAGTCGGGGGTTTAGTTTGGGTCCCGGGGCATTTTTAGGCCAAATCGGCAACCTATAAGGGTATTTTGGTAATTTTAAAAATTAGGGGATTAAAACCCACGAATTTTTTAGGTAAATTAAAGATTATTAAAAGAGCCACTAAGGCCATTATCATCCAAAAGTGAGAGAGTGGGCTACGGAGGTTTTGAGAGAAGTTAGAAGAGAGGCTAGAGGACCTATACCAAACCATCTCCCCATCATCACAATTGGAAAGGTTTTGTGACTGGAAAGAGGAGAGAATCAACCTTGAAATGCCGACAACAATCTGAAGAATGAATCTAAGGCAAGTGATTTGATATTTTTAGTTCATTGAATATTTCTTCTATGTTTAGTGTAGGAACTGTTTTGTCTTGAAAGTTTTGAGGAAAACCTAATGAAATTATTATAGAAACTCTAAAGTTGGGTTAGGAATTGCATGTAGAATGGTTATGGATGAATTTGGTATCCAAAGACTTAACTTTGATGATTAAAACAGATTTATGATGAGTAATTAGACACAATAAAATTCTAGATTCATGTTCATAGGGTTTGGTGTAAAATTTGGGGATTAGTGATAATTGCATGTTGATTAGGAGGATTTGACCCCAAAAATATGTTAGGAAACGACCTAAGAGGATTTACAATAGTTTAAGAACATTTAAATGCTATTAGGATGATCTTAGGATGAATTTAGAGAAGAGAAAAATGAAGAAAAACGAATTGGAAAATTTCTGGGCGTTTACTGCCATCTCGTTAGAAGACCTGCCCAGGTCGTTCGAACGACCTCGTTTGAACAAGACTTCTAACGAGATGATAGTACCGCTTCTAACGAGTTGGTAGTTTGTTCGTAGCCATTCGTTCGAACGACACTCATTCCAACCACCTCGTTCGAACGATATTTCTAATGAGTTGACATAATGCATTTTTAGGCCTGATTTTATTTAAAACTTCTAGTATACTTATATAATTGAGTGTTAACCTTCCCTTGTTGACTAGTGGATATATTTGTGAGATTGGAAGTACGTTGAGGATTAAAACTTGGGATTAAGTAGTAAACCGGATGACATCTATGGGTTAGGATATAAGTAACTAAAATTACGACGTGAGAAGAGTTGATAACTTTAATGTATATAAATAGGGGACTTGTAAATGTGTAGCATTAAATGACGATATAGGGATGAGAAATATACCTCTATTAATATTATGGGATACCTAAGATGTGTGAATGCTTGGTATATGTAGTATTTGTGTATAACATACCTACCATACTTGCTATCACGGGAGGTCGGTGTTCGATCAGGGCCATCTAATCTTTGTGTGCCTATTGGGGGATTTAGATTGGTACCTCGAGGACATAGGTCAGAGAAGGACTTATTGAGAAGTTAATAAGTCTTCTAATCATGGGAGCGTAGGTATGTGCGTGACCCATGTGATGTGAACTCTATTCGCCTCCATTATGTGTGATTGTTGTTTATTGAAAACGATTCCTGAGAGATTCGCAATACATGGTCCTTATGTATGTGATGTACCGGGATTGGATAGCAGAGTATGTGTGCACCGCAGCTTAGTCTTGGGGTGCCAGTATTGTATATTTATGAGGAGAATAATATACTGTTAATTTAAATGAACTGTCATGTATAAATGTAAGTGTGAATAATAGCAACTTTGTAGTAGAATTAAAAATGGAAAAACCCCTAGTGATTAGTGTTAGAAATTTTGGGAACCAAAAAGAAAAGTAAAACTCTCTGTTTAAATTAAGTTGTCGGGAATTGAATCGTGAATCGTATAGTAATGATTAATTGTGTATTGGACTAGTTATATATGGGAATAACTAGAACGGGTACGGGTACGATATGAGTGCACAATTAGTTGAGAGGTGAGGATCTCATGTGAGTGCACGCACTGTCATGTACTTTATATTCATTGTTTAATAATATTAAACACTTGCTGTATTTTAAACTGTTTTTACACTCGGGCTCTGACCCGTTTTCTTTCAAATCTATTTTCTTATAAAACCTTTTTAGGTGCCCAGCCACAAGGACACCAAGCATAGGAGTTCCATTCCAGTGACATGTTATAGCTGCTGTGGAAGTTACAGGACCTCCACAGTAGACGCTTCCACTTTCTATCCTGACTCTATTTTTAGATTTTCTCATCTGTTGGGCATGTCTCCCCTTTTCTTTTAGAGACATCTTACTTACTCAGTTCTATTTCATATTTCGGGTTGTAATTAATTAATGGTTTTGGCTTTTTAATTTTGTTTATTTCAGTATTCGGATTGTTGTGAGGTGTATTCCTCCAGGTTTAGTTTATTACATTGTTATCTTATTACGACTGTGATGTGGTTGTGGTATAAGTATTTCATAATTTATTTTGGTTGTATGTAAATCAAATTCAATTCAAATTGACAACTCACTTTTTAAATATTAGGTGGATAGCAATTTTTAAAACGTTTTTCGACAGTGATGCTATGAACTGAACCAACTTGGCATTTTGTATTAATTTAGTAAAGGAGTAGCTACCGGGTATTTAATTAGTCAGGGTGTCAAAGGTGGTATCAGAGCATCAGTTTCTAGTGTCCTTAGGATATGTACGGCTTGTTTTGTTTCCGCTGAGCTTTCTTTAATGTAGAGCCCTATATTTTAGGATTGTTGTACTCTTTTGTGTATGTTTCGCTCTTCAGCTATTTTGAGATAATAACTGCGAACTTATAAGACTTTACTCTCATTTCAGATGCCTCCATGACGTGCGCAGTGAGTTCCCAGGGATGCTCAGCCAGAGCCACAACCTGCACCAGTCCAGGGCACCATGAATGCCGCAGAGGTTGCTGCTATTGTAGCCCAAGAGGTTAATGCCGCCCTCACAGTTGTGCAGTAGGCACCACCCCAGGCGCCGGCAGTAGCGCCAGTTCAGGCTCATGTATTCCCGTCTGCTTGGGAACGCATTCGTGATGCTTTTCAGAAAGAACACCCTCCGGAGTTTGCAGGTAGCTCCGATGTTGTTGTGTCCAGCTAGTGGAAGAAGGACATTCAAAGACATTTGAGGATGTATGAGTGAACAAAGGTACATAAATAGATATTGACTACTTTTAAGCTAGTAGGATCAACATTGCAGTGGTGGGAGTCCATTACCACCCCAAAGGAGAGAGATATCCTTTCTATACAGGAGTTTTGGGTGCGGTTCAACCGTAAGTACTTTCCATTACCCGTTCACACCGAAATGAGGAGGAAGTTAATGAACCTCAAGCAGGAGGGGAAGACCGTGGCCGAGTATGAGGCAGAATTCACTAATCTCTTGAACATCGTTCCCGATAAAATTCCAACCGAGGAGAAAAAGATTCAGAAATTCATGGATGGGTTGACTTGGAGGATCCATCAGCACTTATTGGGTAATATCTCGTTGGCCACTTATTCTGATATGGTTAACGCAGCACTGCTTCACTGGCAGGACCACCGCTTTCACATGTTAGAGAGTAAGCGATCAGGGGAGTCCAACCATTAGGGCAGGACAGGGGGAAATGGTGCCAGTGGGGCACAATCTTCTCAAGGTCAGCAAAGGCATGGAGATCAGGGTTCCCAGCAGGGGGATTTTAAGAGGTTAAGATCTGGGGGTTTCAGAAATGGTCAGGGAGGTTTTCGTCAGGGCCAGTAGGGTCAGCACGGCTAATAGGGACAGCACGACCAACATGGCCAATAGCAGCAGTTTCATCAGGGTCAGTACAGCCAGGGGAGGAATGGCAACGGCTACCGGGGTCGTGGGCAGCAGGGGCACAGAGGGGGGAATTTTTTGTGGAAATGTTTCACTTGTGGCAAGATTGGCCACAAGCGCCAGGAGTGTCCTGATAGGGGCAGGGCCCCACAGCAGCAGCAGCAGGGTGCTCGACATGAGCTCCAGAGACCTAGGTTCCCCACCGCCCTCCCAGCACCACCACAGATGCTAGCTTTGCCACCCATCCCAATAGTCCCAGTCTAGTAGGGACAACTTCTGTACGGGCGAGTTTATTAACTCCAGCATGCCGCAGTCCCACAAGATCCACCTGCTATTGAGGGTATGTTCTCTATTCAGGGACTATAGGGCGTATTTTATTTGATACGGGGGCCACACACTGTTTCATTACCACGAGATTTTCAAGAACTTTGGGGTTGTTAGACACTGCAGAGAGCACGATTACTTGCGTAGATTCACCGTTGAGTAGGGGTTCCGTGATTTCCATTATTTGTAGAGGTGTGGGTATAGAGATCGGGAGATTTACTTTACCCACCGATATGTTAGTATTAGAAATGATTGAGTACGATGCGATTATTGGTATGGATTGGCTAGTTGTGTACCGAACCATGATTGATTATTTCAGTAAGAGTATCATTTTTGCCATTCCCGGGCAGGAGATGTTTTTAGTGGTAATGCCTCGCCCTGAGGGAGGATCGTCCACTCATTTATACTATATAGAGGAGGAAACCT
This sequence comes from Sambucus nigra, assembly GCA_949130495.1. Classification (NCBI taxonomy): domain Eukaryota; kingdom Viridiplantae; phylum Streptophyta; class Magnoliopsida; order Dipsacales; family Adoxaceae; genus Sambucus; species Sambucus nigra. The sequence continues at coordinate 241,871,508 of OX422207.1, forward strand.
CTAAGGAAGTGGTATTACCACTCGATTCGATTCCAGTCGTTGGGGAGTTTGCTGATGTATTCAGGATATACCTGGACTACCTCCAAGTAGAGATATTGATTTTGTCATTGATTTTATGCCGGGGCACTAGGCCCATTTCCCGCATACCGTACCGTATGGCTCCAGCGAAGATGAGAGAGCTAAGGGATCACATAAAGAAGTTGTTGGGTCAGGGGTTTATCCAAAGGAGTACTTCATCATGGGGTGCCCCTGTGTTGTTCGTAAAGAAGAGGGATGAATCGTTGAGATTGTGTGTAGATTACCAGGAGTTGAATAAAGTCACGATACAGAATAAGTATCTGTTGCCCCAAATCGATGACTTATTCGACCAGTTTAGAGGAGCTTCCTTCTTCTCAAAGATTGATTTACGATCAGGATACCATCAGTTGCGTGTGAAAGAACGGGACGTCTCGAAGACTGCTTTCTTGACAAGATATGGTTCCTACGAATTTCGGGTTATGCCTTTTAGCTTGACCAATGCTCCAACTGTGTTTACGGACTTAATGAATAGGGTGTTCAGAGAGTTCCTAGACCAGTTCGTCATTATCTTTATTGATGACATCCTATTTTACTCCCAGACAGAAGAGGAGAACGCCGAGCATTTAAGGCAGGCTTTACAGACGCTGCGTCAGAACGAGCTTTAATGTGGATTTTGGCTGAAGGAGGTTTAGTTTTGGGGGCATATCATTTCAGACCGGGGGATATATGTTGATCCAGGGAAGGTATCCGTGGTGAGGGAGTGGGGATAGCCCACGACACCGACTGAAATCCGTAGTTTCTTGGGCCTAGCAGGATACTACCGGAGGTTTATTCGGGGTTTCTCAAAGATAGCGGGTCCTTTCACACATCTGACTGGCAAAGGTGTGCCATTCATCTGGAGCGATGCCTGTCAGTTAGAATTTGATGAGTTGAAGGACAAGTTGACCTCAGTGTCTGTGTTAGCATTGCCCATACCGGGAGTTGAGTATCTAGTCTACACCGATGCATCCTTACAAGGACTTGGAGGTGTGCTACAACAGAAGAGTCGGGCTATAGCTTATGCTTACCGTAAGATTAAGCCTCACCAGAAGAATTACCCCACCCACGACTTGGAGTTAGCGGCAATCATATTCGCTCTTCAGATTTGGAGACACTATCTCCTGGGGGAGAAATTTCGGTTGTTCATAGACCAAAAGTCTCTACAACACCTCTTCACGCAGAAGGAACTGAATATGCATCAATGTCGGTGGCTTGAGTTTGTGAAGAATTATCAGTTTGATATCCAATATCACCCAGGGAAGGCTAACGTGGTAGCAAGCGCATTGAGCTGTAGGCCAGTAGATGAGGTGACCGAAGTGTGGAAAGCTACGTGGAAGGAGTTGGGACACCACGATGCAGTGGCCCGATCGTTCATGTCTGTGATAACTGTTACACCTCGGATTGTTACGAGAGTGATAAAGTCCCAGGAAAATGACTCGTTCTATCAGGAGCAGATAGTTCGATTATTAGCAGAGGGAGCCGAGTCCTATACCGTTAGTTCAGACGGGAGATTACACTTCAATGGGAGACTGGTCATTTCGAAAGGGTAAGACTTGCGACACGAGGTAATGACAGAGTCGCACGGCTCACGATTCGTGGTACACCCTGGTGGGGGTAAGATGTACCAAGACATGAGACGAAAGTACTGGTGGAGCGGGATGAAGAGAGATATCGCCGTGTTCATTTCTAAATGCGCCACTTGTCAGCTAGTAAAGGTGGATCATCAGAAACCAGCAGGACTTCTACAGTCATTAGAAGTTCCGATATGGATATGGGAGAGCATATCCATGGACTTTATCGTAGGGTTACCTACGTCACAGAGGGGTCACGACGCCATATGGATAATTGTGGATAGGTTGACCAAAGTTGCTCATTTTCTGCCCGTGAAGACAAACTACACCACGGGACAGTATGCCCAGATTTTCATTGCGAAAATAGTGAGACTTCACGGTGTACCTCTAAATATCGTGTCTGACCGAGATAAGATATTTGTTTCACGATTTTGGGAGAGTTTCTAGGAGGCCATGGGTACAGAGTTGCGGCTGAGTACGGCATATCACCCACAGACTGATGGGAAAATAGAGCGGACAAATCAGATGTTGGAGGACATGTTGCGTATGTGCATCATAAAGTTTGGAGGCGGTTGGGAGTAGTATCTTCCACTAGTAGAGTTTGCTTATAATAACTCCTACCAGTTCACCATTGGTATGGCTCCATTTGAGGCGTTGTATGGTAGACCTTGTCGTTCCCCAGCATGTTGGTTAGAGGTGGGGGATAACAAAATCCTTGGGCCGAAAGTGATTCACGACACTTCGGCAAGGATAGAGATGATACAGAGCCGTATTCGGGTAGCTCAGGACCGGCAGAAGAGCTATGCTGATGCCAAGAGGTTCTTTAGAGAATTCAAGGTGGGGGACCAGGTGTTACTCAGAGTATCTCCTATGAAGGGGATTATGCGATTTGGGAAGAAGGGGAAACTGGTACCAAGATACATGGGGCCATTTCCTATCATCGATCGGATTGGGCCAATTCCGTATAGACTCGGGTTACCGGAGCAATTGCATAGAATTCATGATGTGTTCCATATTTCCTCGCTAAGGAAATATCTTAGGGGAGATTTGGCCCATACTCACATTGCTTTAGAGGATATCGATCTTCAGCCCGATAGTTCCTACGAGGAGGGGCCGATTGGTATTCTGGACCACAGCAAGAGGAAGCTGAGGTTGAAGATAGTACCGTTAGTACGCGTGCAGTGGTGGCATCATAATGCCGAGGAGTCCACATGGGAGCACGAGGATGAGATGCGTGAACGTTATCTAGAGCTATTTTTACCAGGTATTCTTTAGTTCCAAATTTCGGGACAAAATTCTGTTATTAGGGGGGAAGTATGTAATACCCCGTAATTTTATTAATTTTTATTTAAAGGATTAATCGAATTAAATGAGAATTAATTGGGAATTAATCCGAATATAAATACTAGCGAGATGTGAGTTAGTATTTGATTATGATGTTAAAATTGAATATTTCTGAGTATATATGGTAATATATGAGTATTGAATATATTTAAATTGTCACGAGGCAGAAATACGATAATTTGGGAAATTTAGTTGGAACGCACGTGTCAGTCGCGTCCGGAATGAATTTATTTAAATTTAAAAAGTGAATTATTTTTTTATCAACCTAATGGTCATTTTGAGTGCGCCAATGTGTCCGGAAGGGTTGAAATAGTCAGAAAACACTAGCCGGGGGTTTAGTTTGGGTCCCAGGGCTTTTTTAGGCCAAACCGACAACCTAGAAGGGTATTTTGGTAATTTTAAAAATTAGGAAATTAAAACCCACGAATTTTTTAGGTAAATTAAAGATTATTAAAAGATCCACTAAAGCCATTATCAGCCAAAAGTGAGAGAGTGGGCTACGGAGGTTTTGAGAGAAGTTAGAAGAGAGGCTAGAGGACCTATACCAAACCATCTCCCCATCATCACAATTGGAAAGCATTTGTGACCGGAAAGAGGAGAGAATTAACCTTGAAACGCCGACAACAATATGAAGAACGAATCTAAGGCAAGTGATTTGATATTTTTAGTTCATTGAATATTTCTTCCATGTTTAGTGTAGGAACTATTTTGTCTTATCAGTTTTAAGGAAAACCTAATGAAATTGTTATAGAAACTCTAAAGTTGGGTTAGGAATAGCATGTAGAATGGTTATGGACGAATTTGGTATCCGAAGACTCAACTTTGATGATCTAAAAAGGGATTTATGATGAGTAATTAGACACAATAAAATTCTGGATTCATGTTCATAGGGTTTGGGGTAAAATTTGGGGATTAATGATAATTGCAAGTTGAGTAGGAGGATTTGACCCAAAAAATATGTTATGAAACGACCTAAGAGGATTTAGAATAGTTTAAGAACATTAAAATGCTATTGGGATGATCTTAGGATGAATTTAGAGAAGAGAAAAATGAAGAAAAACGAATTGAAAAATTTATGGGCGTTTACTGCCATCTCGTTAGAAGACCTGCCCAGGTCGTTCGAACGACCTCGTTCGAACGAGACTTCTAATGAGATGACAGTACCCCTTCTAATGAGTTGGTAGTTCATTCAAAGACATTCGTTGGAACGACACTCGTTCCAACCACCTCATTCGAACGAGATTTCTAACGAGTTGACAGAATGCCATTTTAGGCCTGGTTTTATTTAAAACTTCTGGTAGACTTATATAATTGAGTGTTAACCTTCCCTTGTTGACTAGTGGATATATTTGTGAGATTGGAAGTACGTTGAGGTTTAAAACTTGGGATTAAGTAGTAAACCGGATGACATCTATGGGTTAGGATACAAGTAACTAAAATTACGACGTGAGAAGAATTGATGACTTTAATGTATATAAATCGGGGACTTGTAAACGTGTAAGATTAAATGACGATATAGGGATGAGAAATATACCTCTATTAATATTATGGGACGCCTAATAAGTGTGAATTCTTGGTATATGTAGTATTTGTGTATAATATACCTACCATACTTGCTATCATGGGAAGTCGGCGTTCGATCAGGGCCATCTAATCTTTGTGTGCCTACGGGGGGATTTAGAGTGGTACCTCGAGGATATAGGTCAGAGAAGGACTTATTGAGAAGTTAATAAGTCTGCTAATCATGGGAGCGTAGGTATGTTCGTGATCCATGTGATGTGAACTATGTTCGCCTCCATTATGTGTGATTGTTGTTTATTGAAAATGATTCTTGAGAGATTCGGAATACATGGTCCTTATGTACGTGATGTACCGGGAGGGGTGCCAGTATTGTATATTTATGAGGAGAATAATATACTGTTAATTTAAATGAACTGTCATGTATAAATGTAAGTGTGAATAATAGCAACATTGTAGTAGAATTAAAAATGGAAAAACCCCTAGTGATTAGTATTATAAATTTTGGGAACTAAAAAGAAAAGTAAAACTCCCTGTTTAAATTAAGTTGTCGGGAATTGAATCGTGAATCGTATAGTAATGATTAATTGTGTATTGGACTAGTTAGATATGGGAATAACTAGAACGGGTACGGGTACGATAGGAGTGCACAATTAGTTGAGAGGTGAGGATCTCATGTGAGTGCATGCACTATCATGTACTTTATAATCATTGTTTAATAATATTAAACACTTGCTGTATTTTAAACTGTTTTCACAATCGGGCTCTAACCCGTTTGATTTCAAATCTATTTTCTTGTAAAACCTTTTTAGGTGCCCAGCTACAAGGACACCAAGCATAGGAGTTCCATTCCAGTGACGTGCTGTAGTTGATGTGGAAGTTATAGGACCTCGACAGTAGACGCTTCCACTTTCTATCCTGACTCTATTTTTAGATTATCTCATCTGTTGGGCATGTCTCCCCTTTTCTTTTAGAGACATCTTACTTACTCAGTTCTATTTCAGATTTTGGGTTGTAATTAATTAATGGTTTCGGCTTTTTAATTTTGTTTATTTTAGTATTCGGATTGTTGTGAGGTGTATTCCTCCAGATTCAGTTTATTACATTGTTATCTTATTGCGACTGTGATGTAGTTGTGGTATAAGTATTTATAATTTATTTTGGTTGTATGTGAATCAAATTCAATTAAAAAGTCCAACTCACTTTTTAAATATTAGGTGGCTAGCAATTGTTAAAACGTTTTTCGACAGTGATGCTATGAACTGAACCAACTTGGCATTTTGTATTAATTTAATAAAGGAGTAGCTACCCGGTATTTAATTAGTCGAGGTGACACAAAAGAGAGGGAAGAGGAAAAGGTCTCATGCCCTGCTTTCTCTAAAAGCGCTTCGGTCATCGTCGGTGTGGGATGAATGTAAAAAAGATGCAGTCACCGGCCTATTTTTCATAAAGCAGACAAAAGAAAATGTCACCGCCTCAAGAGATGGAATCAAAGAAAAACTGATGCTTACGAAATGAATAGTTCGAAGGTTCAGGGTCTAAGTTACGAAATGGGAAGGTGTTAGGCGCCCATGCTGCCATTTTGGTCTCTCATGGGCTTGTGTTACTATTTTCCTTAATTTATCTATGAAGAGTGTGTGTGTGTGTGTATATATAAATGGAGATCAGAATTAGTCAACTCACATTATGGAAAAGATGGAGTGAGGTTATCCATAGGAATGTTCCCGAAATAATATTTAAAAAAAATGATATATTCGTTTATCGGGATATTGATCATTATAATGAAACAGTAATATATGTTGGATAAAATTCTAATAAGGATCACAAATATAATATATCCTAATTAATGTATATGAAAAGGATGAAAATACAAAAATGGCAAAATTGGAAAATTGGACTCGAGTTTTAGCCCAAAATGCCTATGTATCCTATAAAGGAATCAAAATGCATATAGTTCGTATTCGGCATAAGGGTAGGGTGTATCCCATAGATTCGAACGGAAATTTATTATACGTGTGTGTGTGTAGAAAATTTATTTTAGTTTTGAGAATTTGTGGTGGATAATCTTGTTGGAATTTATAGGTGTAACCCTTTTTTTAATAGAAAATAAAGTACGTAAAATATAGATAATAAAGGGTGGAGTATTTATGTGTATGAACTAAAATAAAATCTAGATTAAGAATTTATGTAACTAATGCAAAAATAAAGAATTTAAAGAGAGAGGAGGATTTTTAGACCTTATTTGGAGAATTGAGGCTTGGTATTGATCCTTGATGAGCTTCCTTGAATGTTGAGATGAATGTTGGATGTGAGAGAATGAGATTTTTTCTAAATAGGGTATGAAAAGGTTGGGAATGAGCTATTGAATTGAATTTATCACAAGGAAACTTTTGTTGATTACAAGAAAATGTTGTTGAAATTACTGATATTTATGGATATGAGGTGTGCTATGGGAGTGAGTTAATTCCCTCTATTTATAGGGTAAGTGGTAACGATTGGCATAGCTCTAGCCCTTCCAATTGGCAGGTAACCCTAGGCACACTCCATATAGGCAGGTAAATGGACCTACCAATCGGTAGTCTCATGCATATTTGTTCGAAATAATGGTCGTAGAACACAATCCATAAATCCAAATTGTGCACGAGTCATATCATTATAAAGGTAATTAAAAGACCTTCATTAGTCCTTTAGGACGCTCCGGGGTCTGGGAGTTTACTTCGGGTCAAACGGGGCTTGAAAGCGCTCGTTGGTCTTTTAGATGGGAGATCGTCAGACGAAAAGGGATCGTTCATTCGAACGGTAAGTTAGAATCACACATGGGGTGAACCATTATAAAGTTTAAATGAGGTATTTCGACATTCCAAAGAGCTTCTCTTGGTTCAGAAAGATGACTTTGGTCAATCGGGGCTCGAAAGCGAGCAGTGACCTTTTCAAGAAAAAATGGGTCGTACGTCCGTATCGTAAGTGTTGATACCAAATTTAATCTGCTGACATGGCTCAATAAAGTGAAGACACGTGGTAGTCTACGTGGCAACAACAAATATTTCCGAGGAACCCACACACTCCGAAGAACCACACTACAACGAGGAACACTGCTTCCCCGAGGAACTCATACGCTCCGAGGAATAAGAACTCTCTGAGGAACTCTTGAATACCGAGAAGCTTAGGCGGTTCGAGTAACTCAGGCGGTCCGAGCTGCACCACGAACAAAGCATTAATAGCTGGATAACCAACAGTTTGACTGTTCATTAAATGCTTATCATTCAGACGCACACGCTTAAGGGGCATTGAATGTATTACCCTTTCATATGTACATCGTTTAATGTATTACCCTTTCACATTACAGTCTCAGGGCTATAAATACATTGTACAATCCTCACTGTAAGGGGACTGGAATTTCTTGAGAGAACTTGTAATCGAGAATTCCCAAACACTCAGCAATAACATAACAGTGGACGTAGGCCATTCTTATAAGGTTGAACCACTTTAAAATTCTTTGTCTCATTTATTTATTTGTGATTGAATAATTAGAGTGATCTAATTTTTTACATCAACAGATTGGCACCGTCTGTGGGAAACGACTGGTAATATCATTTTTCACCAAAAACAATCCATTACGAATGGCTGACATTCCGGAATACAGCAATCGAAACGCTGGTACCCCTCCAAATCCATCTGCTCCGCCAAATATTCCAGATCTGGCTGGAATAATGACAAATCTGGCTCAGGGCCAGACCGTCATGCAAGAAATAATGCGACAACTCATCCAAACTCTCCATGGCGGTGCGTCAGCCCATTCAGGACCACGAAGTATTCAAAGAAACACCCGTGCACCATCCTCACGTACTAGGTGTACCAATTCATATCGCAATGAGGAATCTGAATATTTTTCTTACTTACTCAGTGCGAGCCACAGATACAAAACAACGTATCACTCTTTCTCCAGAAAGGACTAGTGCGTTTAAGAGGTTAAGCAGGGTATCACCTTTTGATCGATTAGGACTTAGAAGGAGTAGAAGTCCTCCTAAAGTCGTATCAAGGAGTTTTCGACGATCATCAGATTTAAGGGAAGGATCTTCCCAGTCGCGACCAGCTGCTCGTCAAGATAGATCCCATGAGCGACCAGCTGCTCGTCAAGATAGATCTCAGGAAGCCACTTCAACGCGATGAATTGCTAGAACCAATAGGCCCGAGGAAGGAAATGATGCATGGAAAGGATCTATTCAGAGGCTGGAGGATAGATTAGGGGAAATGGCTAAGGCCAAGAACCGTCTACAATGAACCTTTATTCGAGGAACACCTTTTGTCCAGTCAATTGTAGATTTTCCAACACCATCAAAGTTCAAAGCACCTGTTGTGACCCCCAAATATGATGGAAAGACTGACCCTATCCTTCACATAGAACAATACCAAGCTGCAGCCGACATCTATGCTGTCCCAGATGAGATGAGATGCAGGGCATTCTCAGGAACTCTTACCGGATCTGCGTAAATATGGTATAATAATCTTCCTCGGGGTAAGATCTCAACTTTTCTTCAACTGGTCGAGTTATTCATTGGGAATTTCTATTTTGGGGCAAAGCCAGTTAAACGAGTATCACATTTGCTAAGTGTTAGATAAAAGGCTGGTAAGAGTAACAGAGATTACATAACTCATTTTAATAACGAGAAACTGGAAGTCATTGATTATGAGGAGAAGATAACTATTACTGCCTTGATGAGTGGACTACTGCCGAATAAGTTGTACTACACTTTGGCCAAAGATCCACCTAGAACCATATCAGACCTGATGGGAAAGGCGTCCAAGATTATGAATGCAAGGGAGGCTATGGCTGCGAAGAAGAATATGGATGCTAAAGAAACCAAGGTGGAAGGTGATAAAGCTAAGAAGATAGAGCACAAGAACAATGGTAATGACAAACATTCAAAAAGTAGGTCGGTATGGGATGTAATGAAGAAATATGATAATTATACTCCTTTGAAGAAGGATATCAACCATGTTCTAGAAGAAATTAAGAACAACGAGGAACTAAACTGGCCAGAGAAAATGAAGGCAGACCCTGAGAAGAGGAATAAGGCAAAGTATTGCGAGTTTCATAAAGATCATGGCCATATGAACAAGAATTGCATTGCTCTTCAGAATGAGCTTGAAACACTCATCCGACGAGGAAAGCTGTCAAAGTATGTTGATCGTGGAAACGAAAGAAGAAACAACGACTGAGTAAGAGAGAGGTCTAGATCTCCTCGTCGAGGAGAGGAGAACAAGAAAAGAAACCATGAAGTTGATCCAGAAGATGACCCCGATCTTCCCAAGAGACCAAGGCAGCAAGAACGAGAGGTATTTTCGATACGCTTTGGGTCATTTGACTGTAATGTTATTACAGGTGGAGATGCAGGAGGAGGAGACCTTACTGCAGAGAGAAAAGCTTACCTCGGTGGCATATCTGGTAGCCAGCATCGTTCTTCCCCCTGTACTGACGAGACCTCTGACTACAATTCCCCTCTTTAGTGCCATAATGGGTTAAGTAACGTTTATAAGTATTTCTCTCTTTTTGAGTACTAAGTGTCATTTCTAACACTTAGCTTTGTTGCTACAGCTTTCTCCAAGTTTCTCTCCACCCTTTGCTCTTAGTGGCCTTTTCCTTTCCAAGGCCCAGATTGAAACTGCTGTCTCACGTGGTGATTCTTAAGTGTTTGCCCATGCTGGGGAATCGCTTGGAGATTCCTTGTTTTCTTTCGGTGAGACTCCCTCATTATCCCTAGTACCGTTTGTTGGCTAGGGAGCTTTGGCTACCGTTGCATCTTCCTCAGCTAGGGGCTGCATTGAGGCTTCTGAGGCAATGAGCCTGCCTCCAACGGTTCGTACCCCGATGGCCTCCACGGTGGCTCTCGTTCTCGCCCTTGCTATGACAGAGGTATTTTTGCTAATTTCTTTGCATTCTTATTGAAAAAAATGTCGCAAACTCCACCTATAAGGATGACTTAACAACGAAAAAGCTTGTTAATATTTTTTCATAAACTCCACCTATATCGGTGACTTAACAACGAAAACACTTGTTAAGGTTTTTCCATAAACTCCACCTATATCGGTGACTTAACAACCAAAACACTTGTTAAGATTTTTTCATAAACTCCACCTATATCAGTGACTTAACAATGAAAACACTTGTTAAGGTTTTTTCATAAACTCCACCAATATCGGTGACTTAACAACAAAAACACTTGTTAAGGTTTTTCCATAAACTCCACCTATATTGGTGACTTAACAACGAAAACACTTGTTAAGATTTTTTCATAAAATCCACCTATATGGGTGACTTAACAACGAAAATACTTTTAAGATTTTTTCATAAACTCCACCTATGTCGGTGACTTAACAACGAAAACACTTGTTAAGATTTTTCCATAAACTCCACCTATATTGGTGACTTAACAATGAAAACACTTGTTAAGATTTTTCAACAACTCCACCTATATCGGTGACTTAACAACGAAAACACTTCTTAAATTTTTTTTTCATAAACTCCACTTATATCGGTGACTTAACAACGAAAACACTTGTTAAGTTTTTTTTCCATCAACTCCTTATTTCCTCTAACTATTTTCAGGTTTCTCGAGAGGATTCTCCACCAGTTCCTTCGCCCATGGCCTCGCCCCATCGGGAACCTATCATTTCTGAAGATTCTATCCATAATGATCAAGGTCCCATGACCGATGCTGTTGCGGAGAGCGAATCTGGCTGTGAGCTTCCTCTTCCCGACCTAGCTCTTCATGCCTTCTGCCTGATGGTGCTTTAGCGTTCTTCTTAAATGCCTGCCAACCATCGTCTGGTCATTGAAAAAATTGTAAATCATCAGCCTGAGACGTTCATGGTGGATTGCTTGTGTTCAAATATCTTCGTTATAAGTTACCGACTTCAGGGCATGGCTATTGTCGTTGCTAAAATTGCCAACACTCCGACCTCAAACGTTACCAGGCCTCTACTTAACCAATTTTTGGGTTATCTGAGGGAGTTGGTTCACGACAGCTTTCATTTTGGTTGTCTTATCATGTATTTGAAGACCTTGAGGAGCAACCGATTGGACAACTAGAGGTAACTCTTACAGAAACATCAGGAGGACCAGCGGGATAAGGAAGCTAAGTTGGCCGAGCTAGCACCTCTTCTTGGAGATATTGACAAGGAGGTGGAGGACATCGAAGAAGCTTTGCGTCTGGCAAAGCTGAAATGAGAGAAACTCCTGATATAGCGTACACTGGCACAAACAAGGTTAGAGGTCTCTATCAACACCCAACGGTCTTTCCAAGCAGCTTCTTCGGGCCTCCCTGGAGATTTTTTCTCTTCTCCAGATCTGTGGTTCCTCTTAGGACAATGAACTTGTATATATATTTTTTCTTTTCTTCTGATGTAATTCTTGGGCAATAGCTCCCAATTTTGTAATGCCCAAAAGTTTATGAATGGAAAAAGATATTTATTTTCTTATGCCATTTCTTTGTGTTACAACTGTTTATAAAGATTTTGAAGTGTGAAGTTCTGCAATTCTTTCATCTCTACTTGAGTTATAATAAAAAGAAATTGTATACTCATCACAAAAAATAACTTGTGTATTCATAGTAACAACCAGCTACAACAGTGGTCCAAACATAATTGCCTACACATGATAAAATTTCAGCCATTTGTTGTTAATCTTGAATGTCCTGTCTTCTTCTATCTTAGAAATTAAGCAATAACCTGAGTCATGAGCTTCTTTTACAATAAAAGGTCCCTCCCAATTCACTGCAAACTTGGGTAGAGGAAGCCCCATGATATGTTTCACTGTTGCTTTCAATACAAGGTCCCCCTCTATGAATTTCCTTGGTCTTACTAAGTTATCATATGCCCTAGAGAGCTGTTTCATATACATTTGAAATTATTGCATCTCATTATCTCTATGTTCATCCAACGCTTCCAGCTGCACATGTCTATTCTGAGGAAGCATGCTACTTCGTAAATCATATCGAGTAGAGGGAACTTCTAACTCTACTGGGAGAATTACCTCGGCCCCATAAATAAGAGAGAACGGTGTATACCCTGTGGGCTTCCTCTTAGTTGTTCGATAGGCTCATAATACGGTTGGTATCTTGTCGTCCCACGATCCTAGGAAATCCTTCATTATTTTAGCCAAGATATTAACCAAAGTTTTGTTAGTTTCTTCAGCCTGACCATTCCCCTTTGGATATGCCACCATCGAAGTATGACGGACAATGGAGTACTTGTTTGTGAGCATCGTTACTTTTGAATTGATGAAAGGGGTTCCATTGTCTGATAGGATAACCTTTGGGGTCCTAAAATGGCAAATGATGTATTCTCTGATGAAATTGCTCACCACCCCCAGTGTTTCCCTTCTCAGTGGTATTACTTCTACCAACTTTGTGAAACACTCTGTTGCTACTAGTATCCATATCTTCCCCCTCGAAGACGGATGTATTTCCCCCACTAGGTCAAACACCCAAGTGTGAAAAGGATAAGGCGTTGAGAGGATGTGTAGGTCCACTGATGGGGCATGGATCATATTTCCATGAAGTAGGCAAGCCTTGCACCTTCAAACGAACTCCATAAAATCTTTCTTGATCATTGGCCAATAGTATTCCAAAGTCATCAATTGGTCATATAACTTGGCCCCTCCTATATGAGCTGGATCATGCGCCTGTTTGAGGACCTCGGCTGCTTTTTACTTCATGATGCAATGCAATGGCCTGTTGAAGTATCCCATTCGATAAAGATACCCCTCCTGAATGTAGAATTTTATGGCCCTTCGCCGGAGTCCCATCACATTAATTTTCTCTATCAGGATAACTCCATCTTCAATGAAGTCAATATAGGGCTATCTTCAGTCAGGTTGAGCCTCCACGAAATAACATTCAGCTACCTCGAAGAACAATTGGCATTTGTCGCACTTTCGTTATAGCTCCACCGTGTCCTATTTCATTCTTGGACAAAAATACCCCTCCCTTTGCATTCTTCGGTGGAGGGGTATCTCAGTTGTTTCGCAATGATCTTTGTGTGTTTTCCTCAATCGTCCCTCTACTTCTTCTGGGTCGATGCACCTGACAGCCATCCTCCTACATTTCTGAAGTAAAGGTTCCCCTGATTCGTGAAGTATTGGTCTAATTCTCTCAGCCCCATCGCTCCTTCCCCAGATTCTAATTGCTTCTTGATATCTCCCCTCCAGTTTGCATCCTCTTCCATTAGTAGAATTGACTGTACCATCGAAGGAGTTGTTCTTCGTTAGATTATGATGGTAGTTGTATTATTCCTCATTACCATCTTGTGGGCAATGGTGGCATATGCGTTTGGGTAACAATTCATCGTTCTGGGCTTTCTCTTGATCTTTGTCTGATGGAACTGGTAGAGGAGCCTTTGAATGATTGCTCTGTATGGTACTAGACTCATGTGTTTCAAAGCGTACTCTCCATTCACTTGCTGAACCACCAAGTTTGAATCCCCTTTGATGCAAAGTGAATGGATCCCCCTTCGAAGAGCCTCCAGTAATCCCAACACCAGTGCTTCATATTCTTCCTCGTTGTTTGAACAAGGGAAATCTAATTTGTAGAAAAGGAAAATCTCCTCCATTCCATTTGAAAGAATAACCCTTGCTCCTCCTTACTTTTCCGTCAAAGATACATCGAACTACATTGTCCATTCCTCATCCGTTGCGTCTAGGTGGTTGGCCTGCAAATCGTCTCCTGGAATACTTTCTTTGGGTGGCTCAAACATTCCTAAGGGGAAAATAACCAACAGATCAGCGTACGCCTGGAATTTAATTGCGCGAGGAACCACACACTTCAAGTTATACTCGGATAGGATGAGGAACCACCTAAATTCTCTACCAATCAAAATCATTATTCCTAGCAAATACTTAATAGGATCACATCTAGTCACAATATGAATTGTAAAAGACAACATATAATGTCTAAGTTTTTGCGCTACAAAGATTAAGGCTAAACAATGCCTTTCTAAGCTACTGTATTTGACTTCTGGTCCATGGATGATCCTGCTGAGGTAGTAGACTGTCCGTTCTTGCCAGTGAACCTCTTGTGCCAACAAAGCTCCCACGGACCTTGTGGTCGATGTGAGGTACACCTACAACGGTATTCCTGCCTTTGGGGGAACCATGGTCTGTGGTGAAATGAGCAATTTCTTCATTACATAGAGAGACTCCTATTGAATCTCCTCCCACTTGAATTTCGTGTTCTTTCGTAATAGCTGCATCAACGGGTGTCTTATTTCGGCCAATTCAGGCATAAATCTCCTAAGATAAGAGACTTTATCGAGGAAACTCTTCATCTCCTTTGTCGTTCTTGGGCATGGCATTTCCAAGAACGCCCGTTGTTTGTCATGGTCCATCTACACCCCTTTTCGATCAACCACAAAGCCTAAGAATTTCTGACTTGTTACTCCAAAAATAGACTTCAGTGGGTTCATCTTCAATTTATACTTCGTGTAATGGGAAAACACTTTTCTTAAATCGCTCAGATGGGATTCATTCTTTCTCGATTTGATGACCAAATCATCCACATAAAATTCCATAAATTTTGTGAAGAAGGCATGGAAAATTGTCATCATCGTTCTTTAGTAAGTGGCCCCAGCGTTCTTAAGTCCAAATAGCATAACCTTGTACATTAAGTTGCCCAAAGGGGTTCTGAACACTATTTTTTCAGCATCCATGGGTCCATCTTGATCTGGTTGTACCCTACATACCCATCCATAAAGGTATACATCTCATGACCAACCGTTTCATTTATCAGGCTATCGATGGAGGGTAGATAGAACTCATATTTGGGACAAGCTCTATTCAAATCTCTAAAATCCACACAGATCCTTATTTGTTTTTTGTCTTTCTTTCCCACTGGGACAATGCTAGATAGCAAGAGTGGTTGCTGTATCGGTGTGATGAACCCTGCCATTAGTAAGCATTGAACCTCTTCCTATATCTTCAAATATAGCTCAGGCTTGTATGTTCTCGTCGCTTGTTTCACTGGAATGGCTAAAGTCATTACGTTCAACTTGTGGCAGCTCACCTCCTCATCTAGCCCCTGCATCTCCGTGTATTTCCAAGCGAAAACATCTATAAATTCCCGAATCAACTCCACTAAGGCCTTTCTTTTTTCTTCACTGAGATCTTTCGAGATGAAAATGGTCCTTAGGTCCTCCTCTTCTCTCTCCAGGTTCAACTGCTCCAATTCTTGTGCCTACATTTTCGATCGATCCGTTATGTAATCTGGTTCCTCGGCGACTTCCTCCATAAGTTCCTGTATGATGGAGTTATCTATCACCATACATTGTCCCTGTTGATCTACTAGAAAGCATTCATATATCGGGTCAGCCTTATTATTATTTTCTTCGATCGCCCTCTCACACCATTATAATCGATATACGACTTTTTCGTCCTCGGTGATGACCTTCTTACACTGTCTACTGGTAGTGGTAACTGCCTTCCTGTTCTTCTCTCTAGAAGACTCGTCCACTTTTTTTCCTAAGTTTCGATTCAGCATGCTTTGTCGTTGAATCTCATGCTCCATTGGATCCACTCTGGGCTGCATCCTGTCTTTGAGCTGCTTCGAGATGTTTTGGGGCCGAGGGACCACCTGGTGAGCTTCTTCGGTCATTACTCTTGTGCTGCTTGTAACCTCTTTACCCTTCTCGCTCAAAGGCCCCATCCTTTCTCTGATCGAGGGAACCCATTCTACCTCCATTCTTCTCGTCAGGACTCGGACATCCTCTTCCAACTCAGTGTAAAATAACTCTTTTACCAAGTGAGCTTCCCCGACAGCGGAGGGCCTCTTCGTAGCCCTAATGGTCACCTATATCCCCTTGATGTTCGCCTGAGCGCATTGGTGGTACGTTGAAGTAACTAGCCCTTGGTAGTGCATCCACACCCTTCCTATTAGCAGATGATAGGAAGTTGCACTCTCTATTACGTGGAACTTGATACGAGAAATCAGATTTCCCATCACAATCCTAACATTAACATACCCAATGGATTTGGAAGATTGGTTATCATACCCCGAAATCACAAAGGGCATGGAGACCAACTAATTAACGCGTGAAAAGTGCACACGTGTAAGGTCGCAGTCGTTGTTTTCGTTTCACCGCGGTAATGCAAAAACCTAAATTATGACTACACTCAACGGGTGAGTATAGCGGTAAGTCGGGTATCGAAAGATCCACTGAAACGAGTTGCTAGAATTTATAAGATCTAGTGCTCCGAAATAAAAGTGTAAAAGATGATTACAAACTAAAAGAAAACATGAATAAAAGGGAAATGATTATCTAGGCGAGGGTATTGAAACTAGACTAACAAAGCGAGTAAAAACTATAGGTTGTGTCGAATATCCCTCACTCGCGTTAATTTGTATAAATGGTCACATGGGTCGACGAGTTATTTAGAATGCATCTCGTTTTGACAGTTAATTGAATCAAGGGTTGTCACGCCCCTAAATCTGTACAAAAGCCTAATAAGATTTTGGCGTCAATAAATATCCCAGAAATTGCGCACGAAAGGTGGTAAGCACGGGACGTACATGATATGCCTCGTCAAATCTCGTAGGCATAATAACTAGGACAACGCACCTGAAATAGACCCGTAAACACCATCACCGAAGAAAAGAAATGCGTCAACTCTAGTGAGTTCCATTCAAACACAACCTAACTTAAATTACCTAAAAAGCATCTTGAAATCGCGGTAAATGAAACACGATAAATAAGCGCGATAAAGAAACCTAGAAAGCAAGTAAATCAAAGCATGTAAACAAATTAACAAACCTTGTAAACCTAATTATCAAAGCAAGAAATAATGAAATACAAGTTAAATTAATGGAGAGGGTAATGAATAGTCAACTTACATACCAAAAAGGGTGTCAATACAAAGAGAAATGAAGAAGAACTATCCAAAAACCCAAACCCTAAGCTAAACTATCTTCTAAAACTATCTAAAATTGTTCATATCTGTTATTTACAACAAAAAATTCTTTTATACTAAGTGGAAAAATGAATTAGAAAAGAGAAGAGACAAGAAAAGAAAAGGCAAAATATCTCCTGGAAACAGGGGATCGATCGATCGACCCCTTTGGTCGATCGATCGATCATGAACAAATTATCCCATGTCGAGAATGATCGATCGATCGATCCTTTTGATCGATCGATCGATCGATCAAGCAGGTATCAACCAAGCAGCCTACTGCATTCCATTTTGTTCCTCTTCTCCTCCTCTTTTAGTTTCATTATTTTTCCTTCCGTTGAAACTCCCGTAACTTCATCATACGAACTCAGAATCGCAAACCATTCACGGCCATACAAAGCTTGCGAGGAGGGATACAACTTTCGTGGATGTGAAAAGACTAAAATTCCCTTGAACATGCAATCGCGTACAAAAATTGATCAGAATGCATCCAAACTTCACACTTAGCATCCAAATTCCTATAAAAGCACAATTAACCCCTGCAAAACATGTTAACGTAGAAATTTGAGGTTGTATGGTTAACGAGCATAAATATAAGGAATAAGATACCCGAGGGGGGCTAAAATGTGTAGGTTCGGAGGATGAAATACACAATATTTACGTATCATCACACCCCCTAAGTTACACATTGCTAGTCCCTAGCAATGAAATAGGATGCAACAAGAACTACAATCAAACCAAAAGTAGGATGAGTACAAAAGTATGGTATAAAAGAAAAAGGCTACTTTCGCGGGCGATTCGATTGAATTTAGCATATGCAATAAGCCGTTAAACCCCCAGGTCACCCTAGTGGACGAGTGTCGTCTCGTGAGGGTTTTCAGGATGATACCCACAACATCACATGGTTTACTCAAAATAAGGCCAAACCAACATGCAAAAAGCCCAACAATGGCGAACAAGATTTCATACGCATTATTAGCACATTGAATGAATTAAAACAAAAGTCCAAATTATTAACATTATAGAATGCACCTCATAGAATTGAAACCTTAAAATGTGGGAGGGGAGCGAGCACATGCAAAGTGTGATTTGGCTAAAAACTTATATAAGCCGGATACTAAATTAACGCAAGCATATATTCAATACTCACGGGCATTAAACTCATCAAGTGAATTCACTCAAAATAGGGAGGTAACACACAGAACAAGCGGGCATAAAGAGTAAATGTAACTGGAAAATAGGCCGCACACATGTCACAAATGAAGAACGCTATATATAACCTGAAAAATTATAATCTCAATGAAAGGATACCGCACACTAAAAGAGGCAAAATGCATTTTCACAGATTATTAAAACTACTATGACTTTTAAATTACATCTACCAAAGATCACATAGGACTTTACTAGGGTTGTAATTTAGGCTAGGCTAGGCTAGGGTATGAAATGAAGGAAAAACTCGGGATAATGGGAAAATGCGGGCAATATCAAAATTGGAAAGTAACTTCTAAACAAGAATTAAATATATCATCGGGGAGAGTAATCAAAACGTATTCGAACAATACACAACATTTACAACTTTTTCTTTCTTTTCTTTTTCTTCTTTTTCTCATTTTTCTTTTTCTTTCTTTTTCTTTTTGCTTTATCTTTTTCTTCACTTTTTTCATATCTCTTTTCTTTACTTTTCATACTCTCACATGACTAAATTTCTACTGACATCACAACAACATCATTCAATCCCAAGTATCATTCCAAACAAAGGTGTGGAAAGTGTATGTATGGTATATAACTCCAATGTAGAGTTGGTTATGGGATTGGGGTAAGAAACTAAAGGCTATATTTAGGCTCAAAGGGGTTCAGGAGGGTATATATAGAGTGCCTATGATCATTTCCAAAAGTGCCTATGATCATTTCCAGGTGATGAAAGGATACCACACACTAAACTTGTAAATGATCATTTCCAAAAGTGCCTATGAAACTTGTATATCCTATGATCATTGAAAAGTGTGCACGTGGAAGGTGCGCCGTCGTTGTTTTCATTTCATCGCGATAATGAAAAAAACCTAAATTACGACTACACTCAACTGGTGAGTATAGTGGTAAGTCAGGTATTGAAAGATCAACTGAGATGAGTTGCTAGAATTTATAAGATTTAATGCTCCGAAATAAAAGTGTAAAAGATGATTACAAACTAAAAGAAAAGATGCATAAAAGGGAAATGATTATCTAGGGGAGGGTATTGAAACTAGACTAACAAAGCGAGTAAAAACTATAAGTTGCATCGAATATCCCTCATCCGAGTTAATCTGTATAAAATGGTTACATGGGTCGACGAGTAATTTAGAATGCATCTCATTTCGACAGTTAATTAAATCAAGGGTTGTCACGCCCCTAAATTCGCATAAAAGCCTAATAAGATTTTGGCGTCAATAAATATCCCAAAAACTGCGCACGAAAGGTGGTAAGCACGGGACATACATGATATGCCCCATCAAATCTCCTAGGCGCAATAACTAGGACAACGCACCTAAAATAGACCCGTAAACACCATCACCAAAGCAAAGCAACGCGTTAACTCGAGTGAGTTCCATTCGAACATAACCTAATTTAAATTACCTAGAAAGCATATAAAAAACACGGTAAATGAAATGCGATAAAGCTACCTAGAAAACAAGTAAATCAAAGCATCTAAACTATTAACAAAGATTGTAAACCTAATTTTCAAAGAAAGAAAGAATGAAGTACAAGTTAAATTAATGGAGAGGGTAATGAATAGTCAACTTACATACCAAAAAGGGTGTCAATACAAAGAGAAATGAAGAAGAACTATCCAAAAACCCAAACCCTAAGATAAACTATCTTCTAAAACTATCTAAAATTGTCCATATCTATTATTTACAACAAAAAAGGCTTTTATACTAAGTGGAAAAATGAATTAGAAAAGAAAAGAGAAAAGAAACGAAAAGGCAAAATATCTCCTGGAAACAGGGAATCGATCGATCGACCCCTTTGGTCGATCGATCTATCATGAACAAAATATCCCATGTCGAGAAGGCTCGATCGATTGATCCTTTTTATAGATCGATTGATCAAGAAGGCATTAGACAAGCATCCTATTACATTCCCTTTTATTCCTCTTCTCCTCCTCTTTTGGTTTCATTATTTTTCCTTTCGCTGAAACTCCCCTAACTTCATCATACGGCCTCGGAATCGTGCATCGTTTGCGGCCACGTGAAGCTTCCGAGGAGGGATACAACTTTCGTGTAGATTTTGGGCTATGTGCCCAAGATGTGAAAGGACTAAAATGCCCTTGAACGTGCGATCGCATAGGTAAATCGAGCGAAATGCATCCGAACTTCACACATAGCATCCAAATACCTATAAAAGCTCAATTAACCCATGCACAACGCGTTAACCTAGAAATTAAAGGTTGTTTGGTTAAATAGCATATATATGGGGAATAAGATACCTGAGGAGGATAAAATGCGTAGGTTTGGAGGATGAAATACGTAATATTTACGTATCATCACCAACCTTTCTTTTGGAATATTGGTCGCATGGAAATAGTTGATTGGCATGATATTGATGGAAGCTCCTCCATCCATAAGAGTCCTTGCAAAGCTAACTCCATTGACACTGGTGGTCACATACAATAGCCTGTTATGAGGGACCTTACAGCCCTATCTGCATCGCTGAAGGTTACTTCTGAGAGAAATTTCCTAACCAACCTGGCCATGGGTCCCTTCCATCTCAGCGAAGGTACCGCATTCTTCCTCATAATCTCAAGTATTTTTTGGGTTATCTCCAACCTACTCTCTTTCAGTATCCCCACCTGGTCGAAGAACCAGGTGAATTTTGGGGATTTCGAAACTACACAGTACTCTACGACTGGGTCTGCTTCCTCACCTTCAACGTTGTACACAACCTCCACATCTTTGGCGTTTGCCTCATCGTAGGTCAATACTACATTATCCATTCCCTTCCTATAATATTCCAGAGCTTCTTCATACTCTTCTTGCTTCTTCATTGACTCCCTTTCTCCTCTCTCTGCTTCTTCATCATAGGCCACCACGAGATTGGCCCTATAGGCTGGCAGAGGATTATTGTTGATGTTCTGTGGATGGATTTGCAACATACCTGCCTTCACGTACTTGTCGATGATTCTTCTTAGTGTGAAATAGCTCTCCGTTGGATGCTAGATCCTTCGATGAACCTGACAATACTTAGGATCCGCCTTCGTTTCTGCATCGAGTTCCTCAACGGGAATGTCTTTTGGTTCATAGACCTTCCTCCTTGGACCATCGCATTGTAACAGCTGACAGCCTCCTCTACTGTACAAGGTAATGGTGGTGGGTCCTCCCTATTTCTTTTGAACTTCCTCTTATTGTCCTTCTTCGATGCCTTTCCCCCATCTCCTCCCTCGGTGTACCCTACCCGTGGGGGCTGAGACCTCCCCCCCCACAGGTTGTATCGGCTGCTTAAACATCATGGGCAACCCCACCAGATTTGGTCGTACCACCAAGGAGATATTTCTCTCTGCTTTTAAGAACACTGAAAAAGTTCATTTGCACATTTCATTAATGAGATGACAGATGTACTCAGGAAGTAGTCCCTCCGCATAGATCTGCAATAACTTGGACTATTTGGCCTCCTCCTTCATGTCAAGGGACCTTTCTCTAAACCTTCGAACATATGCAACCACCTCTTCCCTGGGTCGTTGTTTCTCCCTCCCTAGTTGGGCCAAAGTAAACTTATCTTCTGCCAAAAAGAACTTCTGGACGAACAAAACATGCATCTCTTTCCACGAAGAAATGCTTTTAGGGGCCAAATGAGAATATCAGGTATATGCTTTATCGGTTAAGGATTTAGAAAACTCCCTCAATCTAAGCTTCTTATTATTACAATGTGCCCCCAAGTGTTCAATGAAGCGCATAATGTGCTCCTTCGGATTCCCACCTTTTCCTGTGTATTTTTCAAAAATAGGAGGAAAATAGTCCTTTGGATAGGGGTCATCATTATATTCATAAGGATAAGGTGTTCAAAAGTCATCATAAACCGAAGCTACCTCGCCACCAAATTGCGAGGAAGCTTGCATGAACTTCAGCATTTCCTTCCTCATTTCCTCTATGGGTGATGCTATTGGGGAAACAACCAATGGAACCATGGGCTGAGTGCCCATTGCATCTGGAATAATCATCATAGTTGGTGCCATTGATACTTATGAGGTTCCCACTACTAGATTCACAACAGAGGGCATGCTTGCTGGAATCATTCCCGCTACACCTGTACCTAGTGGGGCCATTGGGGCTACCACAGGTGTTACGAAGGTATTGGCTTCCAATCCTCCCAGCATCGTTGAAGCTACTAGAGTTTGCAAAAATTCATAAAACTTACTCATGAGGAGCGCCACCTGAGTAGGTCCTAACCCTGCACTCATGGAAGCTTGTGTCACCCTCGGAATGCCTGTCATCACCTGAACTGGAGGTATCTCTATTCGAGGGGTCCCATCCCTTAGAGCCTCCAGTTCTCTTACAACTTATTCTTCATTATCTTGGATGTCATCAAAGTTGATCCTTCAATTAACGTTTTCTTGCGCCATACTCCTTGCTTAGAAGAATGCCTCCCTAGTAGAGTCTCCAAATGTAAAAGGGTAGTTTTGATAAGACGGAGGCGTAACCCCTTTTGAGTACGGTAATGATAAGTTAATTAGCCAAAACCTTTGATTAATTATAAGACATGCACACATAAACTCAATGAAGATGAACTCAGTTTGATCTCACAAATCTCTCGTGTATAACTCAGAAAGTAGTTATGAACTTAGAAGTAATTTAGTTAGAGTAGGAGAGAAGTAGGGACCCTAGATACACCTTGGCAGGCAGCCAAAATGCACCAACCACCCTCAAGAATCTCTATCAAGTATTAAAAGCTTCCTAATAAATGACAATGGTGGGTGAACAAACTTTTTGGTTTTTAATAACTCTTTTCGATGTATATTCTCTAGTAATAACTTCCGAGCTCTCAAAAAGATCTCTCTTTCATCAAAGGTCGTTGGGGTACTTAAATAGCCGCCCATACCACCCCCGAGGCAACTCAATCATAAATGCGTGTGAAAGACCTCCCCCATACTTAATGTCACAAACATTAAATACCTAATGCCCTAGTTGTCTCCACGTCATAAACATTAAATGCTAAGACATACCTTTGCCTAACCACTGTGTGTCAGGGGGTTGTTGTCACAGAGGTGGCTCACCAATTGCCTGACAGACCCAAATACCATGGTGGTTTACTCAAGTGTAGGTCTGACATTATTTAGCTATCTAGTGACATCACCTACAGTAGATGTGACATTAAGTAAAGCGTTATTTGGTTCTCAACTCAACGCCCGATGGAACTTCAAGCTGCTTTGCTCGAGGTTCCACGATCAGGGTTCTTCGGTGTTTTACCAGGTGTATCAAAGATGGTCAGGACAAGCCCTAATGGTGCCTCACTTCTCAATCCTCGAAACTAAGTCCATCTAAAGTTCCCACGGTGAGGTCATTCGATAGAGCATGAAAGCTCTCCCAGGCCCTACCAAGCCTGGTCTCTCGCGAGTACCGTTTGACCTCACACTAAAACTCATTATTATTCTCATTACATCATTACAACCATTATAGCTCATAGTCAATATAAACAAAAATACAATATAACTGACTAAAAAAGCTAAAATACAAGTTCCCACGCTGAGCTTCCACACATGAGCTACCTCGATGCCTTAATCCCCAGAACACTGTTGCCAATGGGGGGATTATCCATGATCTCAGTATTACCTTCAAGTCCCCTCTACAGTGTTGAATTCTCTTCTTACCTCAAAAACTTTGGGGCTATGTGCTTATATAATGTAGAGTACAATGCTTTCAACAGGAGTCTGATTTCCTTATGGTTCAATCCTCCTATTGAATGGAACATGATGATGGACGTATTACAATTATATTACCCTGAGGACCATGTCTTTTGCTTTGGCTTGGACAAAGTCTATCCGACTTATGGAGAGTTCTCTACCATGCTGGGGATGAATCCAAGTGTCGCGATGGCATGCTTAAATTTTATCAGTCTCCTCAAGAGATGTTAGTAGGACTTATCCATATCTCGACCTCGATAGCTCAATCATTGGTTACGGGAGGAATGATCTCTTTCTCGACTGTGCTATATTTTTTCATCTGTAGGATATTGGTGATGTGGGCTATGCTAGATCCATCGTCCTTATCTTAACTTTAAAATTATTATTAGTGACCGGGGATCGATTAGTGGACCCACAACTTGCAACCATCACTTTGTGGATGCCATACCATCACAATCCTACGGTAGTGATACTGGCGGAGACCCTAAATGTTCTAGATGCTTGGAGGGAAGGCACTTATAAATTTCTAACGGGTAGCCCAATTATGTTGTTCATATGGTTGTTAAAGAGATTTCATATGGTGGTCCCTCCTGAATATCCTGTGGAAGTTATGCCCAACTTCTTTACTCACTACTTTATCAGCGTAGGTCTTCACATGGAGAGTTTAGAGAACTAGTTCATGGAGAATGGGGCTCGAGGTTTACGTTGGTCAGTGCCTTGGTGGGGAGAGTTTCAACCCATTCTATAATTGGGGGAATACCAGTACGTTTGGTTAATTGGCCTCTGGCAGACCTCTTTTCACTTTCCCTAGCAGCTCCTATGTCAATTTGGCTAGGAGCAGATGGTGCCACCTGGGACACTAGACTTATTGCCTATGGAGGATTTGACGAAACGTTTATGCATGTGGTTAAGCTCTTTGTGGAAGAATCGTCGATAGTTAAATCGTCCTTCCCAATCTATTAGCTGAGTCTGGCATGATTCTGGGGATTACATGAAGTGGTTGTGGAGGAGGGTAGTTGCCAAGATGCTTGTCGAGGAGATCGAGCAAAGGAGGTTTTCTATACATGGAGGGAGGTGTTGTTTTACCTAAGCTGGTCCGGGGTTACCGTTCCATGGAGAGCCTTCGTTATTCCATCCGAGCAGGGGAAGTTTAGGGACCGTAAGATGTAGTTGATGATAGGGATGGTTCTTCTAGCAGATAAGGGTAGGAACCCCCAGGGAGTTATTATTTGTGAAGCTTTTGTACAGTGTTTAATTATGTATCTAGGGAGTATTTGTGAAGATTTTGTATCTGGTTATTTTTTTGGTAGGAATAACTTTAGATAAGGTTATTTATGAGTAGTTTGGCTTGTTTATTCTTATGACAATAAGGTTAGGTTGACGAGGGAGATTATTTGACTCCCTATGCCGATGTAATAGTAGCAGACTTTTTAATTAATGAAATAAAGAAAATTTTAGTTATATTGTTGTTCCTCTTGCTGAGTTTTGCATTTTAATTATCTATACCAATCACTAAGGTATACATAATCCTTTTGTTCATGTAAATGGTAAAAATAAACCATCGTTCTCGGAGATAAGAAAAGAATAGCATTTTGAAAAAGAATGGGGTCGTGATCATGTGAAGCGTATGAGCTACCTACGTACCTATGGGGGTTTTGAAAATTTTCTCAGTTTCATTTTTTAAAGTTGAAAGATCATTAAAGGATCCGGCCCCACTTAGTTCTAAGTAGAGGGAAATTAAGAATTTTTTTAGAATAGAAGGGAGATGAGAAGAATCATAGTGCGCTGAGATTTCAAACTAAGGATGTAATTTCTTGAGACGGTCCAGGTTTATTGGACGAGACATATATTATCCATCTGAATTGTTGAGCATATCGACGCCATCGTATAGGATCTTCTTCTATATAGGGGCCACTCTAATTGGGCTTGAATTTCCATTTGGGGTCCCACATGGGCTCTACGATTTCTTTAAGGGCTAAACCTCCTTCTCGAACACCAAGGTCCTTGACTCTCTTATTGAATGATCATGATATTCGGTGATGGTACCCTTGTATGTGATATAGATCTTTTAGTCTCCTTTCGTCCAAGGGTGATAACTCGTCAGGATGGTTTTGATGCCAGTCTTCCTTGTTGAATTTACTTTCAATAATGACGTGTAGTGAAGTAATTTCTATCTTAATGAATAGGAATTCTTCCATGTCATATACCAGAGAGTAAGGGGTAGCCCTAATAGATGCTCGATTTGAAGTGTGGTATTCCTAGAGGACGTATGAGATTCAATTGGCCCAATATATGCATATCTCAATTATCTTATTAATGATTACTTTGAGGTTCTTATTTGTGGTTTCAACTATACCGTTTGTTTGAGGTCGGTAGGGAGAAGATTGTTTCTCTAAATCCCATACTCATCAACCACTTCTGTGACTTTTGCCTCGATATGTAACCAATTATCTGATATTAGCGCGTGCGAGACCCCATATCGCCAGATGATATGTTTAGGGATGAACTTGGCCACCTTTTTGGAATTCAAAACTGTGTATGACTCATCTTCTACCTATTTGGTGAAGTAATCGATCACAACCAAGATGAATTCATTCCTATTGGAGGCCTTGGATGTAACTTTCCCTATGATGTCAATGCCCAATATGGAGAATGGCTAGGGAGAAGTCATGTTGTATAATTCCCATGGAAGTAAGTGTTGGAGGTTTGAAAACTGCTGGAATTTAAGACATCTTCGAACATAGGCGATGCAATCCTGAACCATTGTTGTCTAATAGTAACCCTATCGGATGATTTTTTTAAAAAGCATATGGCCATTCATGTGGGGTTCGTACTCCCCGTTGTGGATTTTTTTACATCTTATCTTTAATGTCAGCCCCTACGATGATGTGTAAATAGGTTCCATTGAAATTTCTCTTAAACAGTGCTTTACCGCAGATGATGTATTGGGCAACCAGTTTGCGAAGGGTTGATTGTTCTTTCTTGTTATAATCTTGGGGATACCTACCATGCTTAAGGAGGAAGCAAATATCATAGTACTAGCAATTATCTATATTATGATCTTCTTCTGTGATGAGCTCAATGGGATAGAAGTGGGTAGATTTATCTTACTTTTGGACAAGGAAGGGGGCCATCGTTATTCCTTCGGTCATGTCAATAATGGAGGCTAAGGTAGCAAGGTCATCGACTAAGTTATTATTTACTCAGGGTAGGTAATGGAAGGTGATATCTTGGAATTGGGAGGTCAACTCTTCTACGTGGGCATAGAAGGGTAGGAGTTTCTCGTCCTTGAATTTTCATCTTCTATGTACTTGACCAATAATGAGATTTTAATCCACATATACATTTAGGCATCGAATTCCTTTATTAAGAGAGACTTTGAGGCCTACCGTGAATGCCTTGTAATCGATCGTGTTGTTAGTGCTGGGAAAATCTAACTTGATGGCAATGGTAGTGTGGGAGTCATTAGGGGAAATTAGGAGTGTCCCAATGCCATACCCTATCTTGTTGGTGTCTCCGTCAAAGAACATTTGCCACCGAAGGTCTTATTGGGAGGTATAAAGGATATTTTAATTTGAGAACTCCAAAATCCAAACATTAGTTTCTTTTATAAGGTGTCAACGAGGTAGTTAGAGGTGTATCTTCCTTTCATGGATTTCTATGTTATATACACAATATCAAATTCGTCTAGTAGCATCAACCATCGGTCCATTCAATTAGAAAGGGGAGCATATTGTGTTGTAATTTTTGGGTGACCCAAACAATGGCGACACATGCTTTCTCCAAGGTAGTGTAGTTGACTTCGTATCCAACAAACTTACAACTGGCATAGTAGATGGCCCTATTTTTATAGGGTTCTTCAAGGTATTGGTCTAACAAAGCCCCAGTTGCGCTATCTATTACGATCAGGTATAGGAGTAGGGGAAGACCAGGCTATAGCGGTACGATTACCGAAGGTCGGGTTAGATATTTCTTAATTCGATCAAAGGCTTTTTGGAAAGATTCATTCCAAACCTTGTCTGAATCCTTTCAGAAGAGTTTGAAGATGGGTTCACAAATATAAATCAACTGGATGATGAACTGGCTGATATACTATAATTTTCTAAGGAATCTTCGGACTTCCTGCTCTGTTCGGGATGGTGTCATTTTGAGTATGGCTTTCAGTTTGGTAGGATCTACTTCAATCCCCTTTTCCCTAACAATGAATCCCAAGATCTTTCATTTGTTAATGCCAAAAACACATATCTATGGGTTAAGTCGCATCTGGTATTGTCGTAGTCGCTCGAAGAACTTTCGAAGAGCGGGGACATGAACTTCCTGAATTTTAGAATTTATAATCATATCATCCGCGTAGACCTAGAATTATTTATGTATCAGATCGTGTAAGATAGTTGTGCCATCCTTCTAGTAGGTAGCCCCTGTATTTTTTAGATCAAATGGCATAATGGTCTAATAGAAGGTTCCCCAAGGGGTTTTGAAAATTGTTTTATCTTAATGATTCGGGTGCATCTTGATCTAATTATATATGTTACAACCATCAATAAATGAATTGAGAGCGTGACTAGCTGTATTATCCACAATCATGTTGATATTGGGAAGTGGGTAATCATCCTTCAGAGAGGCCTTGTTCAATTCTTGAAAGTCAACGCACATGCGAACCTTTCTTTCGAATTTCAACATGGGTACGATGATGGCTATACATATAGGATATTTGATCACACGAATGAAACCTAAGTTCATCTAATTGAGAACTTCTTCCTTGACATTGAGCAACCATTCGGTGCGAATTTTTTGCAGTTTCTGTTTGACCGGTTTACATTCTGGGCGAGTTGGAATCTTGTTCTGAGGGATCTCGGGATCAATGTCGGGCATGTCTTCATAGAACCATGCGAAGACATCCATAAATTCCATCAGTAATTCCTCGAGTTGTGCACACTCTTGCTCACCAAGGGTAAAGCCTATCTTAATCTCGCGTAGTTGGCTACTAGAACCAATATTAATAACAACAGTTTCATCTGCATTAACTTGAACGTGGTTATGTTATTTGTTATTAACCTTATTAAGATCAATTAAGAATTTGTTCATTTGCAAAATCATCATCATCATGAGTTTGATTAGATATAAGACAATTAATGTAAGGCACAATAAGATACTCAAAATCTTCATTTATTTCATTATTGGGAAATACTACATTGAGGACCTCATCGAAAGAGGTCTAGATCACATAAAAATAGGGAGGAAAAAGAAAATAAGATAAATTGGGATAAACATCAAAGTTGGGTTGTATTTCAGTAGGTGAAACTGGTACATCATTCTAGTTGAGGAGAGGCGCATTAGCACCTTTGATCAGGAGGGATAGATCCGATGATGTAGTGCTTGAGTGGACCATGCAGAGTGTTAGCCCCAGTGTCTGCAAGTTGAATGAATCCTCAGAGTCACGTCCCTTAGAATCTATGGTAGAAACTATAGTATTCTCAACGAGTGGTCGCACATGATTCTAATGACTTCTTCCCACGAGTAACTGTCTTGGAAAAAGATCTCCATTCGTAGTTTCATATTCTTGTCTACATGATCATACCATAGTTAGGGAAAGCCACAAAAGGGGAATTATTCACCCTCTCTGATGAATCTTTCGTTCGAGGAATCTCTTGAGACGGTATTGGCACTCTCTAGCCTTATCTTCAATTGAGGTTGGTGGAGCATTCTGAGTTCTTCTGCTGAGGGCTGATAACCGAGTCCAAAAGGAGCAAAGGCCTTCTTTAACACTACGGGTTTTATTATTCCCTGTTGGCATATTCCCAACCCCCAATGTGGGCATGATGTGCATGTTCTTAAACATCTGTATCACATTGACGTTATTGTGAGGGTTGTGTTCTGGACAAACTCTATCTTTGAAATCATCTCCTGCTGGGAGCGGAGGTGGTTCAACTTAGAGACCAGATAGAAGCATATCATTCACCTCATATTGTATCTCTAGTACCGGATTACTAGTTCTTGCATTCTCCGTATTGTCATTTTTGCCCAAGATAGTGATGACCTTCCTATTGGTGAAGAAATTTAATTTTTGATGTAGGTAAGAAGACACACCTTTGATACTATGGAGCCATGGTCGTTCGAGTAATAGATTGAAATAAGTCGGGATATCGATGAGTTAAATTCAACAATGGGATTTATAAGGCCATCCCCAATTGTAAGATTTATGAATCCCATCACTTCTTGATGAGTATTATCATAAATGCTCATCGTGGCAGAGGTGGGGTCAAGGTTGCTTACTTTCAGTCCCAAGAAATTGAGTGTTCTCAATGGATAAACATTAAGATATGATCCATTATCGATAAGAAAAAGTGGGACGGTCTTTACAATTACTTCGACAGAGATATTCAGAGCATAGTTATGATTTAGAACAAACTTAGGAATTTCTTCTTTAGAGAACGAGAGCATTCTAGTAGAGGTTAGAGATTCGACCAGATTCACTTTTCTTCTAGGGTGGTGGAAGGAGGGACTGTGGGCCCAATAAGTAGTTTGACTAATGAATTTTGGTGTAGCTGGGAAGACATAAAGAGTCCCCATAGAGTGATGTTCGCTTGGGTTTTATTCAACTGATCGAGGATTTTTCTCTCCTCAAGTGTCATTTCCGGCATAGGAAGATTATCAATGCCTTTTCCCTTGTTGATAGCTGATGGTTGCGAGTTTGGAACTTGCTAATGCCTCTCTGATGTAGACATATGGTTTATAGAAGAGGGGAATATAGAACCTCGTTCCCTCATCTATCTCAGGTTGTTTTTCCACCGTGTTGATTTCTCCTAGCAGCTCCTCAAACGATATCATTCCATATATGGTGACTATTGGGCTAGTCATGTCTGGGCTTTGCTCTTCATTTGAGCTATCGAATTCTTCCCCCCATCTGGTTCCAATAACATCATATTTCCATGAAAATTCAATGCACTCCATAACCTCAACGACCTCTTTGTATAGATTTTCCTACCCAATGGGGATATATAAAAGTGAAGGGATCAAGGGACTTCGAATTTTCAAAGCATCAAGTAGTTCGTACATACTGTAAATTTCACCGGTCTATTGGAATAAGTCTGTCATGATAGGATAACGTCATCTAAGTCATCTTTATCGGTAGGTACCACCCATTTATCTGACTCTAGGGCCTATTTTCGACCTTCCAAAAACAACGCACTGAATCTCTGGCAGTCAATAGTCATCTCTGGGGGCAATTTCATTCTGAATTCTAGAAGTTGGTTCAATACTGCTGATAATTCAATATCTTTCCCTCCGTAACGAGTATGAACAACAATGCATGGTCTTGTAAGGAGTGACAGAGCCTGATCGGTAAAATAGGTAGGGTGCATGAGAAAATATGGGAAAACTTAGAGGGGTTTAGGGGAATAGATGGGAATGATTAGTGATTTAATAGGTACAATTTGGGTAGATGAATCAAATTTCAAGTCTTCTTCTAGGAAGATGGTATTTTCATGATTTGGGAGTGGATTGTGGGAAGTGGGTTTGGTAATGGATGAGGTTCTAATGGCTTGATAAGATTTCAGATTAAAAGGGATTGGTAAACTTTGGAGTGGGTAGCATGAAGCTCAGTGTATTCCTTTTTGACAGGGTTAAGGAGGATTTCAGGTGCCTATGAAGTGGTGGGCTAAGAGGTGTTATTGATGGTTAGAACTGTGGTATTGGAAGGCTTTTCATACTTTCTGGGAGTCGACTATCCTGATACTTTCTTCGGATCAACTTTTATTTTGGCAAGACTTTCTTCGATCTCTAATCCTACTTCTCAGGTGGCTAAAAAATGGGGGTAGTACTGTCCTCCCATCGTCACTCATACATGGGGTAAGAAGTTGTTTTTCATGATGCTGACTTGCTCCTCTTCGAAAGGCCGGTTGGTCATGGTGGGTTCTTTCTCTCTCAACCTTTTTATAAAATTACCTGGAAGGTTACCTAGGATTCTATTTGAGAAGTTCTAAATCACGTTGAGTAACCTCAAACTCTTCATTATACTTATATTGTGATATGAATTCATGGGCAACATATTCCCAACTGTGAATCTTGGACTCCTCGGGAGATAAGAACCAACGAAGAGCGCTATCCTTCAAAGTTTGTTGGAATATTTTGGCTACTATTTCCTTGGATGCACCTATGAGAGTCATAGCTCGATGGTAACTTCGGAGATGAACAATTGATGGTCCACTACCCCCGAACTTATCAATGTTAGGCATCTTGAACTTTTTTGGTAGCCTTACTTTAGGGTAGGGAGACATATGGGTGTAATCCATGTTGATCCCGAAGATTCTGACTTGGTCGAACTTCTTGGTCAACATCTTATGGTTCTCCTTGACCTTTTTTAACTATTCTTCCTTCGAATCAACAATCATGGGTAGGTTAGCCATTGGCTAGTCAAGATTTGACATAGGAAACTGAGTTGGTGGTGTCCCATTCGTAGGAGGGGCACGTGAAGTGTGCTGATATTCCTCGGGCGAATCCATACTGCAAGGGAAGAGGACCTCGGGCTCTTCGGGAATCGGGACCCGATTTCATTGCATCTCACGAACCTCAGTTTGAAAATTGTCAATCTTAACAGTGAGTTGGGCTAGGACCGTCATCAAATCTGACTGCACATTCGATACTTTATTTATGTTCTCCGTGGAAAGTGGATGTAGTTGAATTCTGGACTCGGAGGAAGTAGCAAAGGAACTGACAGAGCCTC
Organism: Sambucus nigra; assembly: GCA_949130495.1. NCBI lineage: Eukaryota > Viridiplantae > Streptophyta > Magnoliopsida > Dipsacales > Adoxaceae > Sambucus > Sambucus nigra. The sequence continues at coordinate 241,904,531 of OX422207.1, forward strand.
GGGGTGGTTTGACGGAAGACCAAAGTCAATAGGGAGCCAGGACAAGGGTCTGGTATGCGATTGACGTGAGAAGGAGAACGATTCAAATTTATTTTTGAAAGAGAAAGGGGAAACTTTATTGAGAAAGGAGGAAAATATTTTTGACATTTTTGGAAAAGAGGAGGACAAAATGTTTTTACGTTAAAAGGAGGAAAAATAGTTTTGGTATATTGATAAAAGAGGGCAAAACTTCATGACACTTTTGGTAAAGAAAGAGGAAAAACGAGGGAAGGGTCTCAGCGTGATTATTATTATTATTATTATTATTATTATTATTATTATTATTATTATTATTATTATTATTATTATTTATTATTATTATTATTATTATTATGTTCTCACTTGTATTAGGTTTACCTAAATGCAAAAAGAAATAAGGGACGGGACCCTAGCCTGGGAAAATTGGGTTTACAAAATATGTAAAACATGGTTGGACTTGTTACCAGGCTCATAGATAGGGTCCCATTTTGAAAAGGACGAAATTGCGCAAAAATTTGGGCGGCTTACCGACCCGTCATTTCAATAGAGTTTCGAGTAGTAACCGAAGAACTAAATATGAGTACCCCACGTTTGATGCCTATATGAGGGTATGGAGTTGTTGGTTTAATTGGAAGGGTTCCCCTCCTGGTATGACTTCCACAATATACGTCTTGCTTTTGAGGGCAATCGGTACGTGTGGATAAGACATTTGATATACCTGAGTGTATGTGAATTGCCTCACTATATACCTCGTTGGGATAGTACGTGTGAGAGCAAATTCGATATACTCAACATACTTGAATGAGTTCCCTGCGATATACCTCCCTTCATGACTTTGGTCAAGCGGTACGATGCAATGGGAACCGTTCGATATACGTCAAAGGTACTTAGCCAATGGAAGGTGAGAATCATATAACTTAGGCTAAGTACGATCTGTCGGACCAGCGTCCATCACGAAGTGACCCCCAGTTACAGGAAAAAATTTGGTCAATAGCCATGCTCTTTGGTGATGTAGAGTGTAATAAATGCATGATTATTGATTAGAATATTATGGAGAGATTATGTTATTTGACATGATGAGCACTATACTAATAGGAAAAAAATTAAATCTAACATGGATCATGAAGATTATACTAAGCAAGGATATGTGAGAGTGAGGGGTGTGTGACTATCTATAAATGAGTGTGTGGTAGTGAACCTAAGCATGGATTAACTACAACTGGTATGTGACAAGTGTGAGTGATCATGGATATATACAAGTGTGATAAGTTGAGGTGTGTGTTAGTGACACCAAAGCATGGATATTCTAAGTGGTTTGTGTAGTATGTGGATGTAAGTGATCCTATGTGAAAGTAGTGTGAAGTGTACGAGGTAAGTATGTACAAGTTTGTGTAGTAATATGAGCATGAGGTATATATGTGCAAGAAATAAAGAGAAGAAAAAAGGGAACATATAGGTAAATGCATACGCACACAAGCAGAAAACAATAACACCCATGAAAACAGAGTCTATCCCTCTTATGAAAATAAAACTCCCCAGTGGAGTCACCACTATGTCCATCTCGAGATCTCTACACTTCCTTTCCCAGTGGGGGAGAAAAATAGAGGCAAGGAAAAAAAATCTTGCGCCCTGCTTTCTCTAAGAGTGCTTGAGCCGTCATCGATGTGCGGTGAATTTAAAAGGATGGAGTCTCCAACCTATTTTGCATAAAACAAACAAAAGAACATTTCACCGCCTTGAGAGATAGGCATCAAAGACAAACTGATGCTTACGTAACCATTAGTTCAAAGGTCCGAGGGCTAAGTTACGAAATCAGAAGGAGTTAAGCACCCATCCCGCCCTTTTGGTCTCTCATGGGATTGTGTATTTATTTTTCTTAATTTCTCCATGTAGTGTGTGTGCATGATATATAAATAGATATTGGAATCAATCGACTCACATCATGGAAAATATGGATTGAGTTCATCCATTGGAATGTTCCCATAATAATATTTAGAAAATACGATGTATGTGTTTATCAGGATATTGATCGTTATGAGGAAACGATAATATATGTTGGATAAAATGCTAATAAGGATCACAAATATAATAGATCTCAAATAATGTATATATGAAAAGGATGAAAATGAAAAAATGGAAAATTTGGAAAAATTCAAAAATTGGACTCGAGTCTCGAGTTTTAGAACGAAATGCCTACGTAGCCTATAAAGTCATCAAAGTCCATGTAGTTCCTATGTGTCATAAGGGTCAGATTTATCCCATTGATTCGAATGGGAATTTATTATATGTGTGTGTGTAGAAAATGTATTTTAGTTTTGATAATTTTTGGTGGATAATCCCGTTGGAATTTATAGGTGTAACCCTCCTTTGGTTTGTTTTAGTTTTTTTTTTTTTGTAAAATAAAGTTTGTGAAATATAACTAATAAAGGGTGGAGTATTAATGAGTATATACTAAAATAAAAGCTAGATTAATAATTTATTTAACTAATTAAAAAATAAAGAATTTAAATAGAGAGAAGTATTTTTGGACATTCTTTAGAGAGTTGAGGTTTTATCTTAATCCTTGATGGACTTTCTTGAATGTTGAGATGAATGTTGGATGTGAGATAATGGGATTTTTGCAAAATTTGGTATGAAAAGTATGGGAATTAAAGATGGAAAGGAATTTCATACAAGGAAACTTTGTTAATTGCTAGAGAATGTTGTTGAGATCACTGATATTGATAGATCTGTGGTGTGCTCTGGGAGTGAGGTCATGCCCTCAATTTATAGGGTAAGGGGGTGTCGATTGGCATAGTTCTAGCCCTGCCAATAGACAGGTAACCCTAGGCACACTATCAATAGGAACGGAAATGGAACTGCCAATCGAGAGTCTCATGCATATTATTTTTGGAAAAATGGTCGTAGAATTCAATTCGTAAATCCAAATCATGCAAGAGGCATAACGTTATTAAGATAATTCAGATACCTTCAAGAGTCCTTTTTTCCGCTCCCGAGTTCGGGAGTTTACTTTGAATCAAACGGGGCTCGATAGTGCTCGTTGGCCTTTTGGAGAGGAGAATATCAGACGAAAACAAATTGTTCGTCCGAACGATAAGTCAGAAGAGCGCACGGGGCTGACCGTTGTAAGGTTACGTGAGTTAATTCAACATTATAAATAGATTTTCTTGATTTGGAAAGTTGACTTTGGTCAGCCGGGATCGAGAAGCGCCCGATGACCTTTTGGAGTAAAATGGGTCCTTCGTACGTACCGTAAGACTGATTCACACATGGGGCAGACCATTGGAAAGGGTATTCGATGAACTTAGAAGATTCATTTAGTCTCGTTTGAGGTGAAGAGTCAAGCTCGGTCAAACAAAGCCTGAGAGCACCCGGTGGCCTTCGAATTAACTTTCGAGGGAAAACATGTCGTTCGTTCAGGAGGTTATGCCATTTTGTGCACGGTATGGACCGTTGGAAATGGGTTTCAGTTCCTTTCAAAGATTTAAAGAGCTTTGTCTCTAAAAATGGAGTTAACTAGGGTAAAACCGGGGCTCGAGAGCGCCCTGTGGCCTCCACATCGATTTTTAATGATAAAATCGTTCGTTCGTCCGAATCTTATGTCGATTCGTGCACGGGTCAAACCATTGTATAGGGGATTTAGCACCCTTCGAAGATTCAGGAGCTTTTGCTCTGATGAGAAATTTGACCAGAGTTAAATGGGGCTCGATAGCGCCCGATGGCCTCTAGATCGGTTCTTGGAGTATGACATGGGGTTTGTAGTGGAATAGGGAGGTGTTAGGGACCTAAGGAGAGACTTAGGGGGTTCTAAAATGTGGTGTCTAGAGATGCAATTCCCCAACAAGAACCACAAACCTATGCATTCCTTAGTGGAATTTCAAGATAACACATTCCTCAATGAAACCTAAAGTACGCCTACACCCAAAATCATTCACGCCTTCCTCAGTGGAGCTATGCCCCCCAAAATACAACCTTAGGTCTTAAAAATTAAACTTGGCCCACATAATCATTCATCTAAACTCAAGGTCCTTCCCATTGACCTCGACCCATAAAATTGGTCTTTAGAACCTTAAGTCCTCATAATTGACCTCGGCCTTCGAAATTGGTCATCCAAACTTTAGGTACTCAAAATTGACCTCAACCTGCAGAATTGGTCGTACCAATCATAGGCCCTAAGAATTGACTTCGTCCCTCAAAATCGATCATCATAACTTTAGTTCCTCAGAATTAAGCTCAACCCGCAGAATTGGTCACCCCAACCTTAAGTCCTTAGAATTGACCTAGGCCCTCAGAATCGATCGCCACAACTTTAGGTCCTCGAAATTGACCCCAGCTCATAGAATTGGTCGTCCCGAGCTTAGGTCTACAAAATTGACCTTGGCCCATAGAATTGTTGGTCCTAACCTTTGGTCCTCAGAATTGACCTCGGCTCTCATAATTAGTCATCCCAACATTAGGTTCTCAAATTTAATCTCGACCCTCAAAATTGATTATCAGAACCATAAGTCCTAAGAACTGACCTAGGCCTACAGAATTGGTCGTCCCAACCTTAGGTCCTCACGAATTGACCTCAGCCTGCAAAACCGATCGTCATAACCTTAAGTTATTATAATTGACCTATGCTCGTAGAATTGATCATCCCAACCTTAGGTCCTCAGAATTGATCACGACCCTTAACATCGATCATCATAACTCTAGGTTCGAAGAATTGACCTCCACCCACATAATTGGTCATCAAAACTCAAAGATTGACCACGCCTCGTAGAATTAGTTGTCATAACTCTAGGTCCTCATAATTGACCTCGACGCACAGAATTGGTTATCACAACTCAAAAATTAACCTTAGAACATAGAATGGCCATCCCAACCTTAGGTCCTCATAATTTACCTCGACCATCAAAATCGTTCGCCATAACTTCAGGTCCTCAAAATTGACCTGGACTCGAGAAATATGTCGCCCTAATCAAGGTCCTCATAATTGACCCCGACCAGCAAAATTGGTCGCCCCAACTTTAGGTCCCCGAAATTAACCTTGGCCCACAGAATTGGTCATCCTAACTTTAGGTCCTCAAAATTGACCTCGTAAAATTAGTCGTCCTAAATTTAGGTCCTAGAATTGACCTTGACCTACCAAATCAGTCCCTACACCCCTTAGGTCCTTGTAATTGACATTGACCCACTGAGTCAATTATCCTCATGCTCTAGGTCTACATAATTGACCTCGACCATCTGAATTAATCATCCTCGTCCACTAGGCTTGCAAAATTTACCTATAATCTTCTTCCACAACATCGATGTGGTATATATTATTCAATGGACATCACTTCTTCCAACCTCACGCGTAAAGGGTCTCTCTGTAAACACCCCATACTAGTACCCCTAAGCACTTTGTTAGGTCCCTATCACTCATTCGTTCACCATAAACCATAAGTCATGATCTGAGAACTGATTTGGTGTCTATCGGGCTCTTCTTAGCCCCATTTGACTTTGATCAACTCTCCCACTTGAGAAAAAGTTTAATTAATCTTCGAAGGACTCTGAGTTCCCTTTCCAATGTTCCTTGCCATGAGTTAATCGGACTTACAATCCAAACAAATGATCTATTTTACCCCCAAAAAATGATCTAGAGGCCATCGGGGGCTCTCGGGCCCCATGTGACTCCTATCAATTCTATAGATTGATCAAAGCTCAATAAATATTTGAAAGGATTTGAATCCCCTTTCCAATGGTCCATCCCGTGTGCAAATCAGCCTTTTGGTTTAGACGAATGAGTCGTTTTACTCCAAAGGGTCATTGGGCACTTTTGGGCCCTGTTTGACCTTAGTCAACTCTCTAAACCTAACAAAACTGAAAGAAATCTCAAAGGGCACTAAATTACCTTTCCAATGGTCTACCCTGTGGAATTTCCTTATGGTTCAGACACACGATTTGTTTTCCTTTAAAAACCTCACCTAGAGATCATCAAGCACTTTCGATCCCCGTTTGACTTTGGCCAACTTCTGGTCCGAGAGTGGCTCGATGGATTCTTAAAGGTCTTTAAATTCTCTTTCCAATTTTCCGTCATGTGTTCAATTTGAACTTATGTCTTGCATTTTTTGCTAATTTTTCTAAAACATGTTCCGCACTGCCTATAGGCACCCTAAGACACTGCCTATCGACAATGGGCCTGAGGTTCTATAGCAATAGGTAGGTCTAAGATCATGCCTATCAACACCCCTTGGCCCTATAAATAGAGGACATGAACTCACTTTGAAGGAAAACCCTTGAACACCCCTCTCAGCAAGTCAAATAACATTCTCTTGAATTTAGAGTTGTTCCCATTCCTAAAAAATCCCATTTTCCCACATTACTTTCCATCAGTTTCTTACATCTCTTAGTAATTTCCCCCACCTCTCCATGCCACTTTTATAACATTACAAGATCATTAATAGATGTGTTATTGAAAAAATCTAAACCTCCTTGGCAAGCTAGAAAGATTCTTCAAGACTTCCAATGCTCTGATGAAGTGACTTACAATCATATTTGGAGACAATCAAATTCAGTCGCTGACCATTTAACTTCAAGGGCTTCCCTTTTCAACACGAACTTTTTATATTGGGATCATACCTCTCTCCCGAGATTGGTTAAAGGTTTACTAAAGCTGGATAGTCTGCATACTCCTCAAATAAGGCATAGAATTTTAAAGTTGTAAATGGGGATAAGATAAATCTCCATATTTCTTTCAAGTTCTCTCTATGTAATGGGGTTATTATAAAATCCCATATTTATTGCTTTCTATCTAGAGTATTGTACCCAACCTCTAGATTTTAAGATTGCTTGGGTTTGTAAGCTTCGGAGAGGCTTTTTCTCCTTATTATATTAATAAAATGTGTGGGGGTACCGTCCCTCTTTGATAAAAAAAAATTATCTAGATCTCAAAGTCAACATCAAACACTCATAAGGAGGTCAAATCTCTATCCCCTTCTCTAATTCTTCATTTTAGCATTAATCATCTTATTTTTATTTTAGTACTTTTGTCTCATTACATCACATCGACTCAACTCAATTTTTTATTAGTAGTATTTTCACATATTCTATTTTCATAAAAAAAATATGAAAAAGATGATTTATCCAAAAATTCCAAAAGGGGAATTTCCATTTTACACTCTCACTCTTAAAAGTACATTTTCTCTACGCACACACATAAGATAAATCTCCCGTTTGGATTTATGGATTGAACCCCACTCTATGCTATCTTCAAACTACATGGACTTTGATGCCCGTTGGGATACATAGGCATCTTGGCCCAATCACGGGATTCGAGTCCCCTTTATGCATTTTTATATGTATCATATATAGATATATATATATATATATTCATTTTGTGTCTCATATTCTTACATGCTCGTGTTTCATCCGATACACACATTCGCTCTTCTATAGCGATTTGTCTTTCGACAAACACTCATATTATATTTTGAATTATAAATTTTGGTAATATTATGAAGGATGAATTTGCTCCATTCTTTTCCATGGCACGAGGTTAATTATCCCATTCTCCATCTATATTATACACATGTGCAGACACATCACAGAGTCCAAAAGGATAAGATCAACATTTTAATATGAGAGACCAAAAGGGTGGGATGGGTGCTTAACACCTTCCATTCTATAACTTAGTCCCCAAACCTTCGAACTACTTGGTTTCTCAAGCATCAGTATTAGCCTTGATGTATTTCTCTCGAGGGGCGATATTTTTTTACATGTTTTGTGCAAAATAGGCTGGAGACACTATCTCTTTAGATCATCCCCCGCAAATGACGATGGCTGAGTGCCCCGAAAAAGGAGCACCCCACTCGTTGTAGGGAATCTGAGGCCTCAGTATGGTAACACCGCCATTCTGAAAATTCCTATTTCCAAATATTCTTTCTAGTTTTCTTACATCACATTCACCCCAATGTTTTCCACCATCTTACCCTTACTCCACCACCATGAAAATAAGCATACACAACTTTAAAATTAATAGCAAAGTCAGGTAGGAGGTCTATTTCTACAATTATACATATCATTAATGTAGTATAATTCATTTACTTTTTCCATTACTTTTGATATATTTTTGCTTTATTTCACTTTCTCACCTGAACTACTCTCATTTCTTATTATTAGTACACATAAAAAATATTTTCATAAAACCCAAAAAGACAAAAAAAAAAGGTTCTCCTATGAACACCAAAGTAGGACCTCCTCATATTTTCTACACTTTTACATTTGCCCACGTTTTCTTTAAAACCAACTAAAGAGGGGTCCTAAATTTGTTTTTATCGGATAGACCCCAACCTTATTGTATGTCTAACTATATGGGCTTTGGTGCTTATTTTAGCTATGTAGGTGTCCCGAACAATTATCGAGATTCGAGTCCTATTTTTTTAATCGTGCTAGTTTGTTTAAATTTCATATTAAGTAGCATGGCACGTATTTATATGCCAATAAATTAGTGTCCCCACTTGAAATGCACATTCACTTCCTCATAGTAAACCGTGATTCAGTGGTTACTAACATTATATTTTCCTATTATTCTCACTCTTTTATTCACTCCTTCGGATGACTCCTCTTTGTCCTTCCCATGATGTGACTAAGATGAGTTTTCTCACCTATTTCCACATCACACAAATTATACATATGAATCATAAATTGGAGAAAAAAAATAACATTATTATAGTCCATGAGAGACCAAAATGGTGGAATAGGATCCTAACACCTTCCCATTCCGTAACTTATTCTTCGGACCGTCGATTAATCATTTTGTCTTTGCATGCATCATTTTTGTCTTTGATGTTATCCTTTAGAGGATGGCTACATTCTTTTATCAATTTTGAGAAAAATAGGGTGGCAACTCCATTTTCTATCTTTTCCTCCCCTTTTGATGATCACCAATTTATATCCGTTGTAGCCCGCAAAGATCGCGTGATTTACAAAAAGATTCCACCCTTGAATCCCTTCATGCGTCGAGAGATTTCCTCCTTTCTCTATTTTTGGGGTGAGCCCGTGCTAGAGAAATTTTAATGTCCACATATGCATTCCAAGGATAAATCACCACATCCACGTAACTTTTCCTTATTCATCGATAGTTATGTTAGAACTTCAAGTATGTCTCACACCGATGATGACGTTTATAAACCTGATTACCTCGACAATGAGTCGAACCATTCTGAAGAGAGTGACAGTGGTGATGTTTTGAGTGAGGGAGAACATGTCCTCCAACATGACTACGTTCAGCTTTACATCGAGTCTTTTAAAACGAAAAAGTAAAATAAGAATTTGTCTCTTATGATTCTTGCTTTAGAAAAGGAGTTGAAGGTTTTAGGAAAGAGTGAGGCCTCGGTTAGGATTTCCTAAGTGAGAAGTTAGTTTTATTGTGGAAATAAAAGAGTGACTTGACTAACAAAGTGGCAAGTATTACACTTCAATCATCACTAGATACTCGTTAAAAACTTGAAGACCATATTTCTTAACTCGAGAAAATCTCAAACATGCCTGGGAGGTCAAGATTACTTTAGAGGACACATCTAAGAAAGTTGGAAAGATGTTCCTAGTTCATCCATTCAGTTTTAAGGAGAGGCAAGGGATAGGTTACGATGGTGCACCCAGTTCCCATAACGCACCCGAACTGATTCATATGTTTATGATGGGTGCTTATGGACCTCCTCCTAACCCACCAAGGAGAACTAATCCTAAGTATTTTTACCAAGGTACACCCAAATAAGTTTATTTTTGTATCCATTGGAAAAGAAGAGGTACTCTTAGGGAATTTCCTATAATCTAGGAAGCATTTCTCAGACACATTCTCCCACACACCACTATGGTGACATTACTAGTCTTAGAGAGCAAGTTGAGTTTCTAGTCACAACTTTTAAAAGATTAATGGAAGAATTTCAAAGGATGTTTACGCTTTTTGAGGACACTTCCAATGCTATGACTAGAGATAAAAATGATAAGGACTAATATAATTTTACCTTATCTTGGGTACCTAAGAGCGACACAAAATCCCTTGGTGTTCACGTTACTCTATATATTCAAATTACTTCTTAATGGTATTTTGATAGTGGGTGTTCTAGACACATGAACGGTGACAAGTCATATTTTACCAAACTTGTAGTTCAAAAGCAAGGAAAACTCACCTTTGGATATGGAAGTAGGTATATCATCTTAGGATGTGGTTGGGTGGAGATACCCGATTTTCCTAAGCTAGACAATTTGTTTTATATTAAAGGGTTGAAAGAAAACTTGATAAGCATAAGCCAACTTTGCGATGCTAACTTTTTGATAAAGTTTGATCGATCGAAGAGTAAGTTTATGATCAATCCGGTGAACTCTTAGGTTTGACGACTAATGACCATTGCTACATGATTCCCAAGTCCTCTTTAGTGTGCAATAATTCTAACGTCTTCACCATAAACCCTTGGCATTAATGACCAAGTCACATCAAATTTAGAGATCTTGAGAGATTAGTTAAGAAAGACCTAGTTCGTGGCTTACCATTGCTTGGGAAACCAACTTCCTTAGTTTGTGGTCCTTACAAATAAGAAAAATAAATCAAAAGTCCCCATAGGAAGTTGAATAACATCATCACCTCTCGCGTTTAGGATTGGATACATGTGTATCTTATGTGTCCCATGCATATAGAGAGTATTAGTGGGAAGAAATATATCCTAGTGATGGCTTATGATTTCTTGAGATATTCTATTATTGGATTTCTTAGAGAAAATTATTATGTTGTTGAGTTCCTAACAACCAAGTATCGTTTTCCACAGAGTCAACATGGTATCACTATCAATCGGATTCATAGTGACAATGAAACTAAATTTAAATAAGCCGGAGTGAATAAATTTTGTGATAAAGTTGGCATCAAACATGAGTTTTGGGTTGTTCATACTCATCAATAAAATGGGATTGTTGAGAGGAAGAACTTAACAATTCAAGATATGGCTACATCAATGCTTCTTGAAAGATATGTGCCTAGATAATTTTAGATGGAGGCAGTTAATATCACATGACACATGGTGAATAGGGTATATTTTCGTCCACACACACTTCACACTCCATATTAATAATGTATAGGAAAGAAAACTAACCTATCTTATTTTTAAGTTTTTGGGAGACCTTGGTATATCCTTAAAGATATAGACCACTTAGGAAAGTTCAACTCAATAAGAGATGAGGGAATATTTTTAGGGTATCCATCGTCTAGTAGATCTTATAGGGTGTTTAACCTTAAAATCCTTGAGGCTATGGAATCAATAAATGTCACGATTATACACTATGTTCAAGTTATGTTTATTGATCCTAGACTTGAGTGTGAGAATAATGTACCACCAGGTAACGATCTCATTATTCCCCACACTACCACGGTGGACCTTGCTCTTGATTTAGAAAATCCACCCTCTTGGGTTGAAAAGAGTTATATCCTTCTAACATACTTAGGGATCCCACACAAGGTGTCAAGACTTGCACTAAACTAAAGAATGTGGTTAACTAATTTTGCTACACTTCTATAGTAAAGCCCAAGAATATGAAGACACACTCAATGATGATCTTTGGATATGTACTATGAAAGATGATTTGCTTCAATTTTGGAAGAACGGTGTCCGAGAATTAGTCCCCAACCTGGAGACACAATTGCGATTGGTACCAAGTGGGTGTATGAAGAAACGAGACTGTGTGATAATTGATTAAATTTGCAAATATCTAATTTGGCACACTTATTAAATTAGAGTCTAATTTTAAACAAACTAATTCAGCCCCTACACATGCATCTAAACATCATAAGAAATTCAACCCATGCATGAAAAATAAAGACGATCGATATAGGGAAAAACCCCTTTCGGGTAAAAACCTTTTATAAACACTTTGAAAAAATCACAAGACCTTTGACTTACATACAATCTGATAATCGCCCAAAGGTGTGTAATTCATGGTGCCTTCAGAAAGTCTTCAAAGATACGAGAGACAGCGAAATACCCTCCAGGCATCAGTTCGTTGTCTTCGGCTCGTCCAAACGCAGAATGACTACGCTCGGTATCCACTTATCAAATATGGAGATCCCTTCTCCACAAAGGTTGAAAAAAAGCAAAGGTGTTCTTAAACACCAAACAATTCACTAAAGCAAATGGGAGCTTTGTGAATTGAAAACAAAAAGGATTAAATCCCTAAAGGAAGAAGCCAAAAAGGATTCTGCTTTCGCAATATTTATGTTCATCAAAATGTTGTGACTTCTTAATTAAAACGGAACCAGAGAATGATATTTTATAGAAAATTGCACCGTCTCGAAAACAGAGCTCGTTTGAATGAGATCAGTAAGTCGCTCGAACGAAGGACAAATGTCGTTCGAACGAGATCTAACGAGATGCTATGTCGTTTGAATGACAAAATTAGGTCGTTCGAATGACCTCTCAAACTAGATTCCAAGCAAGCCTGTAGAAAATTTCGATATGAATGCGTGGCCGCCAGTTTCGTATCTTTCTGATTTTTTATGAATTAGTTATGATTTTTCTACGAAAAGGTGTCCGAGAACAAAATCTTTAAAAAAATATTTTGTGAAAATATCCCAAAAGCTCTAAGTGAAAAGTTAAGGTATTTAAACATAACCTTACCAAAGTAAGCTTCGTGGAGTCTTGAATGATTAAGAACTTGACTAATTCGGATCCGTCTTTGATGTAGATGTCTCTTGAATGCTCTTCGATGGTGTAGCGGTCTATGACATAATAAATTGATAACGGACCTATGAAAATATGTCCGTACAAATCTCCCCCTATGTCTATGCGGTACATACATAAAAAAATTCGAATTATCAAACACCAAAATACCTATACAAATCTACCCTCCCGTGAATAGATTTGCAAGATCTCAAACTGTTCTTCAAAAATCTTCATCAAATCTCACAGCTTTTCTCATTAGGATGTGCAACATAATAATCTTCAGTCTTTGTACCTACACACATGAGATAAAGCAAAATACCTTCATGACGCATCGAGTTTGAAATGATATAAGAATAAAGAATTAATAAATCAAATCTCCCCATAATGCAAAAATTCCCCCATAACTGATAATTCTTTCTCCCCCCTCTTATGATGTCCCCAAATAGACAGATAAGAAGAAAAAACACAAAACATGCAGTGTCACGAAAAAATGCATAGCAAACATTCACAAACTATTTTCGATTTTAAAAATTTTTCATACAAAAATAAGGTACTAAAAATCGCACCATGGATTTAAACTAAAACAACAAAGTCATGGAAATGGAATGTGTAGGTGTGAACACATTCGATAGGAAAATCAACTCAATCAATCATATGTGCACGATGCATATGTACACCTAACGAATAAACATAAAAAGTATCCTTATGTGTAAAAATTTGTTGAATTTAGGTGACATCGTCTTATGCAAATCAACAAATCAAAGTCAAATGATTTCCACACCAATAACCTCCAAAACTATTTAGCGCTTTTTCAAGATTTTCAAGGACGTGCAAACCCGTTATAAAATCTCCAACCAAACTCCCTCATATATATATTTTTTTAGAGGTTAATAAACTAAATTCTCAAACTTTGGAGAATTGGTGCAAAAACCTAAACGGCCCATAATTGGCATGAGTTTGTTTTTATTTCCTTTAAAAAAAAATTTGGGGTCTTTTTAAACCTCTTTGGACCTCGGATAATAAAATTCCTCCATTTTTTAGGTCCAATTTAACGGTGGCTTAGTATTCGCAAAGGCAAAATGAACCTTTCACAGCCCTTCCCCATTTTTTAAATAAAGCACACAAACTCACAAAACGGTTCTTATATGCACAACTTTTTATCAAGTTTTATCGGGCTTGGTTTGTTTTAAGGATAGGATTGAAGTGAAATCACCCAACCAACATGTGATAAGACAAGCACAATTATCAAGCAAATCCGTTCATGTGTGCAATAAAGGAAACATGAGTCAAACATGTAGGAAGTAACACTTAATTACATCTTAATGACTCCAAACATTATAAAGCACAAGGCTGAATTAACCTATTGTCTCAAAACACTATCAAATAGTCACATGAAAATAATATAAGGATGTTGTGACTCGGTCATCCTAAGTGTCCATCCATAAACTGTGCAAACAAAATACAAAAATATTTTTGGATTTTCTCAAAATTTTATCAAAATAAAATCTTTTTGTATTTTTCAAAATTTTTCCTAAAAAAAATAAAACATACAAAAATGATACATACTAGCAATAGGCAAACAATTTCATCAAGAAAATCATCATATGCTAGTAAACAAGTCAAACCTCAATCATTAGGTGCGGAGGGGTTTTCCAAAGGTGGTGAAAACTTATGAAAAAACTCCATCAATTCTTGTGAAGTTTTTACTAAAAACTTGACTTGCTCACCTAAATGTGCAAACTCTCTCATGTAGTCTCCGGGAGAATGAAAAGAATCATGTGTGTGTGCATGTGTATCAGAAACACGTGTAGAAGCAAAACGTGACACATACCCCAACTTAAAGCAAAATTCCTTAAGGTGTCCTCTCCTTTTGAAATGTGAGAAAACATAAATAGGCCTCGGAACACATCTCTCAAAAACTCTAGGACGCACTTTCCAAATAGGAATGGGACGCCTAGGTGAGTGAGGGTGAGACTCACGTGAATCTATCACTAAAGTGGGAACCGGCTCGGTTTCTAATTGGGAAGTAGAAGCACCGTCATGACTTATTCCTAAATTCTCATTGTTAATCTTAAGAACCACCTTTTCAACCTTCTTAGGTGCATTCTCAAACATGACTTTGACCTCCCTGGAATATTCGAGATCACACTCGAGTTGGGATGCACGTGTCGTCAGACTAGACAACGTGTCGGTCAAATCACACTTCTCCTTTCTCAAAACCTCCTTCTCTCTCTCCAAATCTAAAACCCGACGCCCTAAATCTCTATTATACTTCTTTGTTTTCAAGGTCTCGGTGTACAAAACTCTAAAAGCTTTTTGGAGCTCACTTTCATCTCCACTCTCCTTCTCGCTTTCTTCCTCACTCGAAGAACACAAATCACTATCATCGCTCTCGTGTGCACTCTCGTGAGACAAAATGGGTGTGCTCACATGACTAGAAAAAGAGACAACCATCCCATGTCCTAAACCTTTATCGGACTCATCTCCCTCATCACCCTCATCACCCTCACTATCACTAAGAGTGGCGGGCATAGCAGTCTCTTTGGCCTTTCTCCTTATCCTAGTAGGACACTCTTTAGCTATGTGCCCTTTGCCCTCACACTCAAAGCACCTGATGTCATCCTACTTGTCACTATCTTTGGCCTCCACTTTCTTTTTATTTGACTCAAAAGATCTCTTTTTGTTGAAAGAATTTTCTTTATTCATTTTGAGAAACTTTTTAAAAAAATCGCAAACAAGGCCATATCAAAATCTTCCTCAAAATCAGACTCATAAACATTTTCTTTCTTTTTCTTAAAATGAGTCTTTAAAGCAACGCCATTATCCTTAGCCTTAATGGTTTTGGGAAACATGTCAATCTCATTGGTTTGAAGATCTCCTACAAGTTCTTCCAACTTAAGTGATTTCAAATTTCCCAAAGAGTTCAAAACAGTGACTTTAGGAATAAAACGTTTTGGAAGAGATATCAAAATCTTTTTAACGACACGCGTGTTATCAATCACCTCACCCAAATTAAAACTGGTGTTAACAATGTCTGACAAACGTGCATAAAAATATCAAAGCATTCAGACTTAGACATGGTGATAGTCTCAAATTGGGTGGCCAAATTTTGTAACTTTGATTCTTTAACCGCATTCGTACCCTCATGTGTCAATTTCAAACTATCCCATGCCTCTTTAGACGTGGTGCATGTCATAATTCGACGAAACTCGTCGGGAGTGACGGCTTCAGAAATAGCACCCCTGTATAAGAAATAAAAAATATATCAACAACAAAACTAAAAGTTTGTAATTCAAACATAATATCATTGTCTATTTAGATATGTATAACATATGGAGCACTCATTTCTAGTTGCTTTAACATTTTGCAAGGCCAAACAACATTGTATAGAATGCGTCCAGCTAAAATAAATATTTTATAAAAGAAAGAAATAATTTCTAAATATTACCAACATACATCATCTTGATTTATGAAAACACTTTTGAAGAAATAAAAAGAAATGGCAAATTCTCAATCTATCGGTTTCCTATCTTCCATTCCACTAAAGATCTCATTTTCATCGTCTTTAATATAATGGCGCCAATGTCCATACAACGGGAGGTACTGCACATTGCCACTTCTGGTCAGTCGATCAGCTCCTCAAACACGAACTACAAACAGATAATAGCAATAATAATTATCATAGTAGTTATTATAATAATGATTATTATCATACTGTAAAATTCATAAGTAAAAATGTCAAGGATTAATAAATAAGAAGAAAATATTTAAATACCCTTTATAAATTTGTTTTTGCACCCTTAGAGTGGAATTTAGAGTCTATGGGTGATAACTCCAAAACAATATATTGAACAGAGTTTCATAGGCTAATGGCAATGCCACAATTTCTAGGTAGTGGGGAGGAGAACTTAAAAGATGAATTCTTTCGGAAGCAGGGCCAGCAAAATATTTTGTATTTCTAATAATACCATCGTGGGCGCCGTACTCTAGTGTAGTGCATTATCGTGCATTTGGAAATCCGCATGCATTGCACCTATAGTTTTAATCATTAGTATTAGCTCTAAACAAATGCGTATGCCTATAATACTTCCTGTAACTTCAACAGTTTTTGCAGCCTTGGCGATAATGGAAGTCCAATGTATCAATGCCCAGTAGGGTATTCGTTATTTTATCCACACAATAAATAAGGTAGCTACAAAGAGAATTTCACTCAAGGCTATGATAAAGATGCTCTTGGTTCTGCAGAGGAACAATATGGTTTTGTGAAGTTCATAAATATTGACTGGCCCACATCTGATTATGAGCGAGCGAGGCCTAGTAATGAAGAAGAATGCCAAAGGTCTTGTCTGCTAGATTTTTTGTGCTGTTGCAATTTTAAGGGATGTCGTGAATAAACAATAAGAGGGAAAGATAATAAAATGAAAACATCTCAAGAAAAAATTACTGGAAGACATGAGACTAAAAAATTAAAAGCAGAACAAATGTAACAGAAAAACATAACTAAACATTACACCTGTGGTTGACAGTCTGTCGTGACCAATACCTCCACTAAATATTGCTAGATGAGATAATATAGGAGGATTATATATATTTTAATTCCATAGCAGCTCAACAACATACCTACATCAAACAAAAAGTAGGCATTTAAATTATTGGAATGTTGGAACTGCATTTGAATATTTAAATTCTCTAAAATTATTTGAGTTGTCTAAGCTATTTGTAACTATAATGTATGGTTGTTTCCATATTTTGGTTTCTTACACAGTTATAGTACCTTAGAAGAAAAAATACATTAAAATCTAGCAAAGAACAGGCCTTCTGGGATGGATAGTCAACCATCCAAAAGGATTATATGTAATACCTAAAAATTTATGGACTACATGAAACTTCAATCTTGATTTACCTATTGGATTATAATACTTCATCAATTAGCAACCCGCTGTGTCCCTCTCCATCAGTTTGGCTAGCTGCTTTAGTTAAAAATGATCCAGAGGTAGAGGGACGGTGGATCTCTCTCCCACTACGGATCTGCTTCAAAACATTTTCTACTCCAAAATATTTTCCCCAAGTTGCAGGATACTATAGTTGCAAGGCTTTAAGAACAAATTTATATATTTCTGAAGTGAGGTGGCTTCGAAACATAGGCCAAAGGCACGACGATAATTTTTTCAAAAGAGTACTCCGTTGATAGGACAATATCATCCCCCAATTTGACATAATCTAAAATAAAAACCCAAATAAAATAAGGGATATCACCAATAAAATGGCAACATATTCTTAGCTCTCCAAATCATTTTGATTTGAAACCTAAAACAATAAAGGAATTTCTACCAAATGGACCAATGGACATTCCAATAAATGAATGTACTCAACTTATAGTGAGCTCAATTTAATTTCCTAACTAAATGTTAACTGTATTCAACACCTCTTCCTTTGCATTCACATCTAGCGAAAAAAATGCAACACTGGCAACATCAAGTCCTGCATCCACACAGAATATTTCCCTCCAAGAATTTTTATAATTCGAGAAGTAGAATCCTCTCCCACCAAAATTAGAAGAAACAAACAGAGTTGTACTCTTGAAGACATTTGCTGTAGTATAAGAGTGGTGATTTAACCTTTGGTATATGGATAATGATGGAACACGCAACATCGGGTAATAAGTATATGTCACATTTTGAAAACGTCAACAAAAGCATGGAGCATGTGAATTAGATTTAATCGAGCTTGTATACGTAATCACTCCATGTCCCTGAAATAAAAAAAAATATGTGCAATAAATTAGCCAACGTAAACATGACTTGCTTCCACATGTGGGAAAAGAAATATTTTGACTTTTTAAACCACTTTTGTTCTGACTGTTTTGCCCCCCGAAGAAGTACCCCGACCCGTAGGCCACCTCTAAGTATAACAGACAATCATTCATCACTATACTCTACAGAAGATTCAATCCACACCAGTATAAAAACTATGAATTATATGGGAAGACATTCCCTTTCAAGATACATCTATAAAATTTGTCAGATTGACAATAACATATCTTAAGAGAACCAACTGTTGCAGTTTCTGCAATCTCAATAAAAAGCTCAGGGACCCTGAAAGACTTGATCTTGAGCCTCACTGAGTGAATGAAAAAGCATCTTAGTATAAGAACCACATAAGCCTTATGAGACATTTCCAAATCGATAACACTAAAAGTAACTATAATATTAAAATTTCAAAAAACATTATAACATATAAAAGTGCTCGAAGTCATTAACATGGAAATACTACTACTAAGGTTTATATCAAATGATCAACATTCAGTCATACTTACATAGATTAATCCATAGCGTATTAAAAATTATCAAGATAATAACCCATAACTTCCTACATACACCTTTTTACCCCAATTTGTGAAAAGAAGAGCATTCTGAGAAAGAAACTGAAACAGTATCATATTACATCTTCACCAGAAAACTCAGTTCCCACGTTTATTTTACAACAATGAATATTAGGAACAATAAATTAGTAAGAAAATAATTATAAAAGTAATAAAATAATAGAATGTTATTTCTACAACGACTTAAAATACTATACTATAATCCTGCAAAACAGTTTCAAAAAGAGTTTTAACTTCCTAAAACAAATTATCAAACATTTGGATGCATTTTCACATAAACTATCATGAAATCATACAGTTGCAAAAAATAAACCAAAAGAAAATATGTTTTTTGCAAGTAATCGCCCCCTATTGGGGGAAGACACCCAATGTAACTTGCATTGAGTTAAAAGAATCTATTCTTGAAAGAACGGTATTGAACGTAATCAAAACCACTAAAACACTCATCAGAAACCCCATTTGGATATATGAAGTAGAAAATCAAACTCATTAAGCACATAATCTACATCAAAGATAATTATTTTCCTATAAAAAGTGAGAGGAATGGTATTTCCCACTATGAGATTGGCCTTATCATTCCTCCCAAAGTTGCTACAAATGAAAGTCAATCCGTCTCATTCCTCCCAAAGTTGCCACCGTAGGGGTTAAACCAAAAATAGTATCTTCGTTTCTTTTCTATAAGAATGACAACTCAAGAACATAAATATCAGTCTGCTCTCATGAAGACAACTTCACCAATAAAACCATTTAAGAAACTAATAAATTCAAAGTAAACAAATTTTTAGTCCGTAAAGAAGTGTCAACAAAAGAGTTAAAGATGAATTTCATCAATAAAAGGATTGCAAAGGCACGACGCGATATTTTGGCATAACAAAGTAGAGTGAGCATGTGAGATGTTGATCTGATGATAACATGAAAATCCATAAATGGAATATTTAGAACATAAAGATTGGTTCCTGCTCATGCCCCAACTTAAATACTCAAAATATTAAATCACAAAGCAATCACACCTTGAATGTATATCAAAAAGAAAAATATTTATTCAGCATACCCTGAATAGTAATAGTATGCTCAATAAATATATACATGAATACTAATTGAGTTGCAGGCCAAACTTTCAAATGTTGGAGTTCTCCATGTCTCCAACATGTTCCAAACACCTTTTATGCACATATGAAGATAATAATTTTCATTCAGTTATTTCATCGAACACTTTCTATGTAATCATGTAATACAAAGTATAATAGATATAGAAAATGAATCCAAAAAAAGTAAAAGCATCACTAAAGTATTAGGCAAATAAACTACCATAAAACTTCACTTCAAATAAAAAAATGAAAAAAATACCCTATTAAAGTGAAAGCATCACAAAATTAAAAATACAAAACAAATACCTCAAATCCCCTAAAATATATCAAATCAAAACACAAAACAAAATAACATCTATAAATAGACACATAATAAAAATGAAAATGAGTATACCTAAAATCTATAAATAGACACAAAATAAAATTTATAAATAGACAACCAAACACAAAAAACAATTAGATCCAAAAACATAAGGTACAAAGCCCTAAATTACAAATCCTTATATTACAAAGCCCTAAATTACAAAAGCCTATATATCAAAGCCCTAAATCTACACACAACCAAGCATATGTACAAAAATAGCACATGAAAAACCATGAATGTGGTATGTTTATTAGTAACAGACCACGCACATGTATATAAATTCAAACAATGCTATATTCATCTGGATTGTAAATCGAATAAACTCATTCAAATGTAAAACCATTCAAATCTAAATATTAAAACTTGAATACGAAATCCAAATATAATGTAAACCCATGAAACAACGCAAATGTAAATAGAGTAAACCCATTCACATGTAAACCCATAACATTTTGATAGAATATTCAGTAACCCATTGATAAATGACAAAAATGAAAAGATATTCAAACCCTAAAAAATTCCAAATGAAAATTACCTGCTGAAGATTCGTAAAAACGGGGGTTGAAGGGATGAAGAGAGAGAGAGGTGTTGTGTCGTGATTGATCGAGAGCAAGCAAGGGGTGAAATGTACTATGGTCAGACTAAAAGAGGTTCAAATTGTGTATTTTACCATTTTATCCATTCTTTTGAATTTTGAGTAAGTGGGGAAAGGAAATCAGGTGATAAAAAAAGGGGGAAACCAAGTAATAAAGGGGTAAAAAAGGAAAAGAGGAATATTTAATCATAATCATTTGCGTGTTTACCCTAATAGCCTTGTGTTTGAATTAAAGTGAAAGAAGGGGGACTTAATTTGTGAGAAGAAAAAGAAGAGGGAATCAAAGAATTGAGGGGAAAAGAGGTAGTGTAGGAAAAATTAATATATATGGCATCATCAACTAAGCTTATGACATACATAAGTTTCCTACTTTATTATATATATATATATATATATATCATTGATATATTTTGCATATTTATATATGGTATCGTTTGTTTTGAGTGTTTGTATTTGCATTTAATCCATGTTTGCCATCTGCTTTCCTTTTTAAATCAAATTGGTGTGCTATTTGATCATATTGGTACCTCGTGTTTCTTGTTTACTTTGGTATCTCATGCTTTATTTTGTATTCAAGTTGATATCATTTTTCATTAGAATTGGTAAATATTAATCATTGTTAGGAATATTTCTGCTTATATTGCAAAGTTATTTGTTATTGCTTGTTTCACTTTACCCAAGTGCATGATATCATTATTTATTCTATGATTACAATTGGTATCACATGTTCTCACATTCTAGGAGAGAAATGGTTTATGAGGGAGAAATATTTTATTATGCATTATTTCGTTGCCTATTCCTGAACAAAAGGGTGAGAAATGGTATCTTTCACTTTAGCTTTAGGAAGAGATATTTATCTTAGGCAGAAGCGTCTTATGTAGGTGGGGATCGTTAGACATGGGGAGATTTTATTTTTCTATATTGTTACATTTTATTTGCATTTATAAGGCGTGTCTAAGTGTGCATGTTTGCAACATACGACAAATTTAAAAGCGTGCAAAGCTACTCAATTTATGAGTCAGTCAAATTGTACTTTTTGGTTTTTTGGGGTTTAGGATTAAGTCTTAGATGATCTTGAAGGCCCATAGGTGTTTTTATTTTTTTGTTTGGTACCAAAATAGTTAAAGGAAGATATTTGTGACGATAAATGTTTGATAGAATCAGTTTATAATAGCGTGACCCAAGATTTTATCTCTTCCCATGTAATTTGTATTTACAGATGAATATTGAATTTGAACCATCAATATGAACTTCGTGTAAGTCGAATTGGAGTTTTCATAGATGAAATTTAATATAATGAATATTTCCAGTCATTCAAACGAGGTTAGAATTATTGAGAAACACTTGATTTCCCTCTCTTTAGAATCTCATTGGAAATCAACGTTTGAACGAGGTACACCGTCATTCGAATGATAGGGTTTTCGTTCGAACGAGGTATATATGACGTCCCTTTTAGCCCTACAATTTGGCTTCGTTAGTACCTCATTATAACTCTCATTCAAATGAGAGGGGATCTTATTCAAACGATCGTATTTAAGATTGAAAAATATGCACATTTTCAAATGTGATGTCAACATCTGAGCCATTAGATCTATGAAGTGTCGACCTCGAGGGAAATATTTCATCAATATCGGGTTAACAAGTCGAATAATGCTTTGGTAAAATAATTTTAAGGGTTTGGAGAGGGGTTGGGTTCATCTCGCCTATTTTTGTATCAGCCAAACTCTCCCCCTCCCTCTAATTTCAAGACTTGTTCTTCCTCCTAAACCATATCTCACACTAGTTACACTGTATTTACACATTGTTCCACCATTTACACCCCATTTCCAAGATCTATTCTTCCACTACAAACCTTGTTGAGGGTAGAAGTGGGTTGTGTTGAGCAAGTAGAAGCATTCAAGAGGGTTGTTGAAGAGCTTTTGGAGTCTAGAGCTTCTTTCTTCATCTTCTTGCTTATTCTCATCTTCAAACCTTAAAATAGGATTTTTCTTTCTCCAAGTTTTCAAGGTTTTTGTAACAACCCGCCCTTTTGGGGACGATTAAATTCCACAATTTAGTATAAATTGGAATTTGGGGAATTTCCCTAAATAGTAATTTTTGGGATTTTTTAGGATTAAATGATTTCCGATGGATGTTGTGATTATGTTTGGGACTATATAGGTCGAAATATTTTAATTATATGTTGTCGTTGAGTAAACCGACACGAGGTGAGATTTAAATTGGAAAAACCCCCATTAAGTTATGTTGGGTTGAAATGGTGAGTTGCGGTCAAGTACCTCGAATGAAAATTTCGATTGCGTTTTGAGTCTCGGAATGTCCGAGATAGTCGGAAAAGAGTGTCCGATTGTCGAAATTGAGTCTCGGGGAATTTTGGAGTTAAATAGTCTCGTAATTGAGTAAACGAATCGTTTTTGGGTTTTAATGGTTAAAACCCTTTTCTCCTTACAAAAGGAGGAAGAGAGGGAAAAAAAAGAGAAAGAAAGAAGAGAGAAGAGAGGAAAGAGGAAAGAGAGAGAGGAGGAAGAAAAGAGGAGAAAAGGGGGAGATTTCGGCCAGCCTCCGCGGAATTCGGCTCGAGAACGTCGAATTTTATCCACGAGGCAAGTGTTTACTTGCTTTATTTAATTTTTGCATAAATATCTCATACCGTAGTCTGGTATACATAAACCCTAAAGATTTTGGGCTGGGTTTTCATGGATAAAATGGGTTTTCGGGAGATAAAACGAATAAACCCCTAAAATTTAATAATTGGAGAAACTTAGGTTTTAACCTAAATTATTGGGTGATTTCGGGTTCTAGGATGTTTAGAACCCGTATTATAAGTGTATTTATTGTTGATTGGAGTTGTAGGCCATTAGGTGAGGAGATGGAAGCTTGGGGGAAGCTTCCATTGCTGAAACAGCTTCTCGGAGAAGAAGTTGCCCGCCATGATCGATCGATCGATCATGGGGGTTTGATCGATCGACATCCATGGGTCGATCGATCGACCCCTGATGAAAGTTGGAATTTTTTTTCTAGGGTGATTTGGATGGGATAGATACCATTTCATCTTTCTTCGAGGTTAATTATGTGATAACATAAGGGACCTAGTAGGAATATAGGGTCCTCTAATTAAATGGATTTATGAGGGATAAGGGACGATTTAAATGCATAACCCTTACATTATATTTTTTAGGAAAATAGAGTAATTGTAGAATTCGGTGGTTTAGGGTTCCTAAATTATGGTGGGGACCTTTAAACGATTATGGACAAGATGTAGTCCTTGGGTTCATGGAAATAAAATCCATGACCCACTAAATTTAAGGTTCTTCGAGAGAGATAAATCCCGGGGTTATTTCTAGTAGGAATATAGGCCTATATAATTTTGCGTATAGAAATCATAATTATATCGATTACTGTTGAGTGTATCCTAGGAGATGATTAGGATAAATTTGGGGAGTATAAAAATATATTCGTTTAGTGAGAAATGGTATGATTGGAGATATCCAATAAATCCTTAGATGGGATTAAGGTAGGTATTACTTATTAAAGAAAGAAAATACTTTGGGTTTAGTATCATGCTTATATGAATGCATGATTATGATTCCTTGAGGGAATCTTTGGGATTATTGGTCATCGTTAGATGGTTTGGCAAATATGGCCATTTATATATATTCGGGGAGGAATATATACTATGTGAATAAAGTATATATATGATATGATGTACATGATTTTGAAAATATAAAAATCAATATTTTCAAAATGGGAAAGAAAATATTTTCATAATTAATAAAATTATGGTTACACACCTTCCTAAATCGCTATCACAAGGGAAGTTGCGTGCGTATGGTGATGCCCCCCGGCTAATGAATGAAGGGTGGATATAGTCCTAGGCCATATGGCGATTATATTTTACTGTGCTGGTTAGGAGATTCTGGGTGTGGTCTTTACTTTCCCGCAGGCATATGGCCGCTTCCCGGCGTTGGTAGGTTCCCAAGTTGTCTTGTTTGATAGGCCCTGGAAGATGATAGTTATTTAGGGGCGCGTCCAATGGGGAAACTCAGAGGGACGGTCTTAGATTTGTTAAAGCATTTTATGATAATAAAATGGCTTTAATTACATTTACTGGATATAGGAAGGGAAATGGGATAATGTTTGGCTTCGGTAACACTTCCCGGATGGAAGAAGGGAAGTGGAAGCATATGATATGGTAAAGGCATTTTTATGATAATAAAAATGGCTTTTAATTACATTTCCTAGATATGAGAAGGGAAATGGGTTGTTTTAAATTGGAAAAGCATTTTTATGATAATAAAATTGGATTTTTCAAAAAAAGTTGCATAATATGTTAAAGCAATTCATGATAATGAATTGACTTTTAAATATATTTCCTGGATATAAGAAGGGAAATAGAAGGTTTGGATATGAGTATAGAATACACCTCAGTGCGGGAGATAAATCCGGATGTATATTGAAATATGAATATATATATATATATATATATATATATATATATATATATATATATATATGGATAAATTGGGTGCCGAGGGTCTAATGGATCCCACGAATGACCTTGCCGCATAGTAGTGTATCGGGGGGGTTCCTTTTCTGGATTTCGCTTTGCGAGACACCCCACACACGAATATGGCATTGTGTTGAGACTGGGAAGAAGTTTAATCCTTAATGCTCTAATATTAATATTTCTTATATATATACATTACGTATTGAGGGTCTGATCAATCTCGACGATCGACCTTGTCGCGAAATAGTATCGGGGGGGGGGGGGGGGGGGGGGGGGGGGTTCCTTGTTTGGATTTCACTTTGCGAGACACCCCATGTATGAACATGGAATAGCGTTGAGACTGGGGTGAAGTTTAGACCTTAGTACTTGGACTATCTAGGATTGTTAGCGGTTGGGTAATAGACTAGTTCAGCATGGTATCTTGACTAGGATGTTTATAGGGATGCGCTAGGAGTGCACTGTTAGTGGAGAGGTGAGGGGTATCTCATGGGAGTGCGATACCAAACTTAAATATGAGATAAAACCTTTTTCAAAATAATAAGGCATTTATGCACTTGCTAAATATTTTCAAAACTCGGGCTCTGACCCGTTTATCTACTTTCCTATATATATATATATATATATATATATATATATATATAGGTGTCCAGACACAGGGATGCCTGGATGGCACTTCCTTTGAGTCAGACGTCAGCTGCAGCAGCTGTGGATGCTTTCAGGTTTTTGATAGCCGCTTCCATTCTTGTACTCTAGATAGGAGGTACTGTATAAACATTCGAGTTAATAACCCAATTGAATTTATTAATTGTTTTAGCATAGCATTCGATATGGTTGTATATTTTGACCGAGTGTTCGATTATTTCATTTCATTTCAGTTTCATTTACGCAAAACTGTGTGGATGTTTTAATTATCTTCGCTTAAAAAGAGTAGTTAAGTAAAATTTTGACACCGGCCTAATAGGTTATTAGTAATTAAATGGATTTTTGACAGTGATGCTAAGAATGATCCATTTGAGACTCCTGTTAAAATTTGATATAGGAGTGATCGCCCGGTATCTTATTAGGCGGGGTGTCACAGATGGTATCAAAGCATCAGGTTCTAGTGTCCTTAGGAATCTGTGCGGATGTACTACGCTTTCAACGTTGCTCTCGACTTGTTATAGAGCCACAGGATTAGGATTGTTGATTTCACTTGTGAGATTTCGTTCTCCTACCATATTATGAGATTATAGTAAATCTTTTGCGCGCTCGTTTGAGATTCGTGTGCGAGGTTTGGATGGCATCAGGAGGTGAGGCTTAGTTGGAGTAGCTAGTAGAAGTCGGGAATGTGGACCATAGTAGAGGTTACTTCCTTTGTAGTGTATGCTAAGGATGGTCTCAACGACTACAAAAGTATAGTAGTTATGAGTGATGTAGTACCGACATAGTAGAGTGTGGTACTAAAGTTGAATTTCCCAGTGAAGTAAGGATTCGAAAGGGATCTTACGAATAGTTTTAACCGTGAGTCCCCATGATTCAGCAAGAATGAAAAGAATGCCGTTTTGGGAATTATTCACATAAGGTTCGGCCAGAGGTCGACATTGAATAAAGAGTAATATGGAGAAGTGAATCTTGTACATAGGTGAGGTAGGTACAATGAATAATGAGTCCTTTCGACGAATGATAGGCTCACTAGAGAAGTGTTGCTAACACTTATTGAAAATGTGTATATTTGAGGACCCCATTGGTGGACATCCACCTGGGGAATTCAATGAAAGAAGGTTAAAGTTTGTAGTGGAGTTTCCTTTTAACGAATAAGTTAAGAGGACGAGTAAGATGATTGTAAGGTGCAGTGTTCGTTAGCCCTAGACTCGTGTTTGTAATTTGAGTTTTGTGGCGATATCGATAACATTATATAGTGTATGCCTGTGTGTTTTCCGCAGTAGCGGAATTTTATTTTCTTTCACTCATCATAGAGGCGGGTGTTGATATATATATATATATATGGTTAATGATACTCATTCTATATGTTTATACGAGTATGGTGACATGGTGAGCATATAATGTTATTGGTTGTTCGGAGCGATAGTAGGCTAATGATGCCAAGACTATCGTGTCCGCGGTTCCTGGAGGGAACAAGTCGTTATTGCGATATCTCACCTAGATACAGGTTGAGTTCGCCTTTATTGTTATGGGTAAATGGAACTTCGATGAGCAGAGGTTTCCTTATAGTGATTTGAGTTTATGGCGACCTTATAGATATGATTTAAGGCCGCAGGATTATTGTTGAGCTGTAAGATTAAGCTCATTATTGATTGCGCAAGGACTTGAAAATTAGTGCGAGCGCTGGTTGGTGTGACTCTTAGTTAGAGATAGGAGTTCAGACCACCTTTTGTTGAGAATGGATAGGAATATCCCGGTTGCATGTTTGAAATAACGGACCTCCATGACCGACAAAGTTAAGTAGGAGTGTGTGGAGGGGTTCCTTGTTTGGATTTCGCTTTGCGAGACGCTCCACACATGAATCTTAGAAACGTCGGGAGTGGAGAGATGTTATATGATGCAAGGATGTGGGTTTTGGTGGAAAGGCCTTATAGTCTGGATGAACCACTATAGACTACGAGCCATATGCTAATGGTATACTTATGGAAATATTGTGCTATGGAAAAGCACTAAAGTGGTCCTATCACCATAAGTAGGTGGGTGAAGTAGGACTTAGAGAAATTAATTTGAGGATAATGGCCAGTCCTTAGTGAAAAGGCAAACTTTGAGGAAATATGACTCGGTACGATGTACGTAGTGCTCCTACAGAGAGTAGTCACTTCGATTGGTTAGGTTTCCTTCCGTATGGGCGGAAGGATAAGATTTTAGAAATGCGTTCGTAGGTTAGCGTGGTAGGATTTAGGACATCCCACTGGTGTGCCTTAGGTCGCTATATCTTGATGACTGACAATGCGAGGTAGTAGTGTAATGGGAGGGTTCCTTGTTTGGATTTTGCTTTGGCGAGACGTCCCACGCATGAAACCAAGAAAATGTTGGAAGTTGAGAGAGGCCTTGGGCACTAGGGACATATTTAGACTATCGTTTCGCGTAGGTAGGGTAACACTTAGACCTTAGTCTTATTAGGATGTAGGTTCGATAGAGTTAGTGGCACCGAGGTTAGGAGAATTGCATTTAGCGGGTTGGGAGAACCCATATTTGAGTATTACACCGAGGAAAGGAGACTCTTGTTTAGAGAGAGTGTTGTGTGTCGAACGTTCGCTATGGTTGTACAGATGTGCACAGGTTAGAAAGGTGTATGGGCACCTTAGTAGTTGGTTTATATACCGTCTGATATAGGATGGGCGTGGTACATAAAGTTGAAATTCATTCCAAGAGGCATTATAGATGTTGGGTACAATGTGACGTATTACAGTCACTTTACGATCGTGGTAGTGGTATAGCTTATGGTTGGGAACCATTGGGTTAGAATCGTTCCCCTTGAGGTATTAGGATTTGGAGTGATCCTAGTTTGGTTGTGTAGGTTGTACTGGAATTTTGAGGACGAAATTCCGTTGCAAGGGGGGAGTATGGAACAACCCGCCCTTTTGGGGACGATTAAATTCCACAATTTAGTATAAATTGGAATTTGGGGAATTTCCCTAAATAGTAATTTTTGGGATTTTCGAGGATTAAATGATTTCCGATGGATGTTGTGATTATGTTTGGGACTATATAGGTCAAAATATTTTAATTATATGTCTCCGTTGAGTAAAGCGACACGAGGTGAGATTTCAATTGGAAAAACCCGCATTAAGTTATGTTGGGTTGAAATGGTGAGTTGCGGTCAAGTAACTCGGATGGAAATTTCGACTGCGCCGTGAGTCTCGGAATGTCCTAGATAGTCCGAAAAGAGTGTCCGATTGTCGAAATTGAGTCTCGGGGAATTTTAGAGTTAAATAGGCTCGTAATTGAGTAAACGAGTCATTTTTGGGCTTTAAGGGTTAAAACCCTTTTCTCCTTATAAAGGGAGGAAGAGAGGGAGAAAAAGAGAAAGAAATAAGAGAGAAGAGAGGGAATAGAGAGGAGGAGGAAGAAAAGAGGAGAAAAGGGGGAGATTTCGGCCAGCCTCCGCGGGATTCGGCTCGAGAACGTCGGATTTTATCCACGAGGCAAGTGTTTACTCGCTTTATTTATTTTTGCATAAATATCTCATACCGTAGTTTGGTATACATAAACCCTAAATATTTTTGGTTGGGTTTTCGTGGATAAAACGGGTTTTCGGGAGATAAAATGAATAAACCCCTAAAATTTAATAATTGGAGAAACTTAGGTTGTAACCTAAATTATTGGGTGATTTCGGGTTCTAGGATGTTTAGAACCCGTATTATAAGTGTATTTCTTATTGATTGGAGTTTTAGGCCGTTAGGTGAGGAGATGGAAGCTTGGGGGAAGCTTCCATGGCTGAAACAGCTTCTCGGAGAAGAAGCTGCCCGCCATGATCGATCGATCGATCATGGGGGTTCGATCGATCGATCGACAGCCATGGGTCAATCGATCGACCCCTGCTGAAAGTTGGTAATTTTTTTCTAGGGTGATTTGGATGGGATAGATTCCATTTCATCTTGCTTCGAGGTTAATTATGTGATAACATAAGGTACCTAGTAGGACTATAGGGTCCTCTAATTAAATGGATTTAGGAGGGATAAGTGAGGGTTTAAATGCATAACCCTTACATTATATTTTCGAGGAAAATAGAGTAATTGTAGAATTCGATGGTTTAGGGTTCCTAAATTATGGTGGGAACCTTCAAATGATTATGGACAAGATGTAGTCCTTGGGTTCATGGAAATAAAATCCATGACCCACTAAATTTAAGGTTCTTCGAAAGAGATAAATCCCGGGGTTATTTCTAGTAGGCATATAGGGCTATATAATTATGCGTATAGAAAGCATAATTATATCGATTACTGTTGAGTGTATCCTAGGAGATGATTAGGATAAATTTGGGGAAAATAAAAATATATTCGTTTAGTGAGAAATGGTATGATTGGAGATATCTAATAAATCCTTAGATGGGATTAAGGTAGGTATTACTTATTAAAGTAAGAAAATACTTTGGGTTTAGTATCATGCTTATATGAATGCATGATTACGATTCCTTGAGGGAATCTTTGGGATTATTGGTCATCGTTAGATGATTTGGCAAATATGACCATTTATATATATTCGGGGAGGAATATATACTATGTGTATATACTATGTGAATAAAGTATATATATGATATGATGTACATAATTTTGAAAATATAAAAATGAATATTTTCAAAATGGGAAAGAAAAGATTTTCATAATTAATAAAATTATGGTTACACACCTCCCTAAATCGCTATCATAAGGGAAGTTGCGTGCGTATGGTGATGCCCCCTGTCTAATGAATGCAGGGTGGATATAGTCCTAGGCCATATGGCGATTATATTTTACTGTGCTCGTTAGGAGATTCTGGGCGTGGTCTTGACTCTCTCGCAGGCATATGGCCGCTTCCCAGCGTTGGTAGGTTCCCAGGTTGTCGTGTTTGATAGGCCCTAAAAGATGATAGTTATTTAGGGGCGCGCCCAGTGGGCAAACTCGGAGGGACGGTCTTAGATTTGTTAAAGCATTTTATGATAAAAAAAATGGCTTTAATTACATTTACTGTATATAGGAAGGGAAATGGGATAATGTTTGGCTTCGATAACACTTCCCGGATGGGAGAAGGGAAGTGGAAGCATATGATATGGTAAAAGCATTTTTGTGATAATAAAAATGGCTTTTAATTACATTTCCTGGATATGAGAAGGGAAATGGGTTATTTTAAATTGGAAAAGCATTTTTATGATAATAAAATTGGCTTTTAAAAAAAAAGTTGCATGATATGTTAAAGCAATTCATGATAATGAATTGGCTTTTAAATATATTTCCTAGATATAAGAAGGGAAATAGAAGGTTTGGATATGATTATAGAATACACCTCAGTCCGGGAGATAGATCCGGATGTATATTGAAATATGAATATATATATGTGGATAAATTGGGTGTCGAGGGTCTAATGGATCCCGACGATCGACCTTGCGGCATAGAAGTGTATCAGGGGGGTTCCTTGTCTGGATTTCCCTTTGCGAGACACCCCACGCATGAATATGGCATTGTGTTGAGACTGGGGAGAAGTTTAATCCTTAGTGCTCTAATATTAATATTTCTTACATATATACGTTACGTACTGAGGGTCTGATGGATCTCGACGATGGACCATGCCGCATAGTAGTGTATCGAGGGGGGTTCCTTGTTTGGATTTCGCTTTGCGAGACACCCCACGCACGAACATGGCATAGCTTTGAGAATGGGGTGAAGTTTATCCCTTGGTACTTGGACTATCTAGGGTTGATAGCGGTTGGGTAATTGACTTGTTTAGCAGGGTAGCTTGACTAGGATGTTTATAGGGATGCACTAGGAGTTCACTGTTAGTGGAGAGGTGAGGGGTATCTCATGGGAGTGCGATACCAAACTTAAATATGAGATAAAACCTTTTTCAAAATAATAAGGCATTTATGCACTTGCTAAATATTTTCAAAACTCGGGCTCTGACCCGTTTATCTACTTTTCCTCTGTTGCTATATATATATATATTATATATGTGTCCAGACACAGGGACGCCTGGATGGCACTTCCTTCGAGTCAGACGTCAGCTGCAGCAGCTGTGGATGCATGCAGGTTTTTGATAGCTGCATCCATTATTGTACTCTAGATAGGAGGTACTGTATAAACATTCAGGTTAATAACCCAATTGCATTTATTTATTCTTTTAGCACATCATTCTATATGGTTGTATATTTTGACCGAGTGTTCGGTTATTTCATTTCAGTTCAGTTTCATTTACACAAAACTGTGTGGATGTTTTAATTATCTTTGCTTAAAAAGAGTTGTTAAGTAAAATTTTGACACCGACCTAATAGGTTATTAGTAATTAAATGGATTTTCGACAGTGATGCTAAGAATGATCCATATGAGACTCCTGTTAAAATTTGATATAGGAGTGATCGCCCGGTATCTTATTTGGTAGGGTGTCACAGTTTTAATCTATTACAAATATGTAGGATTCATTCTTGATATGGTTTAGTGTTATAAATGAAATTATTTTCTAGTACGTTAATGTCTTGCAAAAATGGAATTTTAAGAAAATAGGACCTAAATTGGTTTTGAAGAATAAATAACATTTTTAACCTTGAAATATGAAGAATGAGCACATAAAATGTAAACCCATGTTAATATCTTGTTTAGATTCATATTTAAGGATTTCTATGTTGAAATCCTCCCTAACATATAGTAAGTCGGTAAAAACATCTAGACTAGATAAATGATGTTTAATATGGGTTTCATGAGAAAGTAAGAAAGTTTGGAAAAACAGCCCTTGAAAGTGTTACAAATATTATTAATAATGAAGGAAAAACAATATTTGAGACTACATGTGATAATAGGGAAAGTATTAGACATTTTGCTAAAATAGTCTGAAAATGATTAAATGTATTTTATTTAGTTTGAACATAAAATGATGAACATGATTTTTGAACATCACGTCATAAAGGATTGTTTTGAATGGAAATTATAAATTTAATGCCATAATAATTATATTTTTCACAAGGTTATGATGAAGAAAGGGTAAAATAATAATTATGATAAAATTGAGGGTCCTAGTGACCAAACTTCCTCGTTAAATCATAGCGGTCCATTTTTTCGATAAAAACGGATGAAGTAGAAAAATGGCATGTATACGAGATGAAATGGTGATATAAAACATAGAAACAATAAAAACGGTAAAATGACGGAATAATGTGTACATTAGAAAAAATGCCAAAACACATTAATTTCAACTCGGATAACACCGAGAATAATTAAGAAGGGACCGAATCCCTGGGATGAAAGACCCAAAATCACTGGCCAGAGCATATTTTAGCATAACTAGTGGTGTAGAGACCATTAGACTACGAAGATATTTGGAAGATTCCTAGAAAAGATAATGGAAAAGTAATTATTACGGTTGTGCTCAAAAATGTAAATAAGGCGACCTAATGAAGTGGGATAAAAAGAAGACTAAGTAATTAAAATAAGATTAAATAGTTTCTAGACCCTTAAAGGGTGGAATGAAATGGCTAAGTGTGAGTATGAGCACATCGCTCGAGTGCATTGCATGGTAGTTGCATTGATACTAGCTAAATTGTTAAATGTTTTGGGAATTGTTAAAATACATGTTATATGTATAATATTTTTGTAGAAAATGTATAGCTTAGTATTACCCACCCTGCTGAACGATTGCTCACCCCTACTTTATGTAAAAAAAAACACCCCCCCTCATGGTGGTGGAATCTCAAGTATGGCTTTCATCTTGGTAGGTTATGTTTCGATTCCCTTCTCACTGACCATTAATCCTAAGAGTTTTCCTTTCGTGATGTCAAAAACATATTTATGTGGCTTAGCAGCATCTGGTATTGCCAACGTAGTTCGAAGAACTTTTGGGAGGGCAGAAATTTGAACTTACCGAGTCTTGGACTTAATGATCATATCTTCTACATAGACTTCGACCTCCTTGTAAATAAGGTCATGAAGTATGGTTGTGGCAGCCCTTTGGTTGGTAGCCTTGGTATTTTTGAGTCCGAATAACATGATACTATAACAAAAGGCTTCCTATAGGGGTGATGAAAGCAATATTATCCTAATGGTGAGGGTGCATCTTGATCTAGTTATATCCGATGAATCTATCAACAAACAACTTGAGGGCATGGCTAGTTGCGTTTTCCACATTCATATCAATGTTGAGCAATGGGTAATCATCTTTTTGGGATGCTTTATTCAAATACTGATAGTCAACGCACATGCAGACTTTCCCTCCCGACTTCGGCACGGGGATGATATTGGTAGGATATTCGACTATGCAAATAAAACTTATGTTCAATTGTTACACCATTTCCTATTTGGATTTAAGAAACCATTCGGTACGGAGCTTCCTCAGCCTTTACTTGATCGGTTTGCATTCTTGGAATGTTGGGATCTCGTGTTGATATATTTCTGGGTCATTTTCGGTCATGTCATCATACTAACATGCGAAGAAGTCCATGAATTCCTTTAGTAGTTCTTCGAATTTCACCCACTCATACTTGTTAAGAGTGGACCTATCCCGATCTCGTGATGATGCCTACTAGAACATAGATTAATAACAATAGTCTCATCGCCATTAATTTGAATGCAATTGTGTTATTTGTTATTCTTTTTATTGAGATCAGTAAAGAATTGTTCACTTTCAAAATCATCATCATCAAATATTTTATAAAAATCAAGACAATTAATGTAAGTCACAACAAGATACTCGTGATACTCATTTATTTTATTTTCAAGAAAAAAAAACATTGAGAACCTTTTCAAAAGAGGTCTCAGTTACATTGATATGAAAAAATGGAACAACAACATCAAGTGAAGAGACTCGGATAAGGTAGACAGTAGAGGCATGTTGAATATGAGCAGGTTGGACTAGTATGACATTCCAGTTGAGTAGAATCGTGTCAGCATCTTTGATTTGAGTAGACGGGTCCGATAACATGACATCTGAGTGGATCATGCAGAGACTCAGACCCAGTGTTTGTAGGTTGAACGAGTCCTATAAATCACTTTCATTCGAATCCTCAATAACTATCACGACTTTCTCGGTGAAAGGTTGCACTTTATCTTGGCAGTCTTGGATCAAGGATTTATTATTTTGAAAGTACATTTCCATCCACAATTTCATCTTCTTGTTGACATGGTCATACAATGGTTCAGGGAATTCGTAGAAGGATAAACCTTATGTTTAAAGTGTCTCTTAAAAAGTGCTTTCTTATTCTAAGCTTTCTTTCGGTCGTGGTTGTCAGAGTAATTTGAGTTCTTCTGGTGAAGGTTGGTAACTCGAACCTCAAGGGGAAAGGGATCCTTTAGGACTATGGGCTCAAGGGTCCCTTATTGTCATCGCCCTAGCGTCATTTTGAGTATGAAGTGCATGGTTTTGAACATCTGAATCACATTGATGTTTCAATATGGGTTGTGTTTCAGAAAGACTCGATCTTTGAAATTTTCTCCTGCTAGAAGGGGAAGTGGGTCAACTATAAAGCCAGATAGGAGCATTTCATTCGTCTCATGCTGAATTTACAATACCGGGTTACTAGTGTTGGCATTGTCTATACTATCGTCGTCCCCTAATATGGTGATAACCTTGCCTTAGGCGAAGAATTTAAGTTTCTGATGAAGAGAAGAAGATACCCCTTGGATGTTGTGGAACCATGGATGGACAAGGAGTAGATTGAAATATACAGGTATGTCAATGACTTGGAACTCGGTGACAAGATTGATAGGGCCGGCCCATACTATGAGTTTTATGGAACCCATTACTTCTCGATTGGTATTGTCGTAAGTGCGCACGACAGCGGAAGTGGGAATGAGATCACTGATTTTCAATCCCAAATAATTAAAGGTTCTAAGAGGATAAACATTAAGGGTAGATCCATTATCAATAAGGGAGAGTGGTACTGTCTTTCCAAAGACTTCAACGTAGATGTTAAGACATAATTATGGTTAGGGACGATCTTCAGTATCTCTAGTTTGAAAAAAAAAGTAGTCTGGAAGAGGTCAGGGACCCAGTTATATTTATAGCTTCTTTTGGAGTTATATAAGGAGGGAGTGTAGTCCCGGTGAGTATTTTTATCAGAGCATTCGCTAAAACTGGTAAGACATAAAAATCACCCATAAGGTGATATTGGCTTGGGTTTTCTTGAGCTCATCAAGGACTTTTCTCTCTTCAATGGCCATATTTGGTATGGGAAGTTCTTTGACAATTCCATTTCCTTTATCTGTCTCGGTCACATGAGAGATCGTATGATTGTAATGTCTCCCTAACCTAGTTATGTGATTAATATGGCGGGGAAGAATAAAACCCCCGTGTCTCCATCTATTAGTAGATGAATGTTTTCGTTGTTTATTTCACCCAATAGATCTTCAAAGGATATCATTCCACATAGGCTGGCTACTAGACTAGCTTCCTCCCAACTAGGATCATCATCTGAACTGTTAAAGCCACCCTCATCCGGTGGAGACTATGTCCTATTATTAAGAGAAATTAATTCATTCAATAACCTCGACGACTTCATCGTACAAATCTTCCCACTCGGTGCGGAGGTGCAAGGCTGAAGGACCAATCATCTTTGAAGCTTCAAAGCGGTGAGTTGCTCATTAATGCTATAAATTTTTCTTGTCTATCAAAATACATCGTCCATTATCTGTACTACATCATCTAGACTAACTTCTTCAACATGCACCACCCATTCATCTGATTTATGAGACCATTTTTGGGCTTCTATGAACAAGCCACTGAATTTTTAATAATCAACAGTTATCTTGATGGGAAATTTTTCCCAAACTCTAAGAGTTGGTTCAAAATTGCTGGTAACTCCATGTCTCTCCCCTCAAACTGGGTGCAGCAGCAATAATGGCCCTTGTATGGAGTTACAAAGCTTGATCAGTGAAGCATGTAGGGTGTAAGAGAAAATGTAAGCAAGACTTGAGCGGGTTGGAAGAGATTATAGGGATGATGGGTTCTTTGTTGGGCATGATTTGAGAAGAGGGGTCAAATTCTAGGCCATTCTCTAAAAAGATAGCATTTGTATGGGTTGGAAGTGGGTTATGAGTAGTATTAGGTTTAGGATTAGCTGGTGGGGCAATGATACCCTGATCAATTAGGCCTTGGATCACATATTTAAGATGGAAACACTAGTTAGTAGTATGGCCAACGGACTGATGGAAATCGCAACGAGCATTGACTTTAAAGTTTTTAGGGAGAGGATTTGGTAATGAATGGTGGTCCAACGGTTTAATGAGGTTTTGGACCAGTAATACTTGGTAGACTTTTGATATGGGAGCATGGAGCTCAGTGTCTCTTTCTTGGCAGGATTAGGGAGACTTTTTGGTTCCCAAAAGGTCGAAAGTTAGGGCATTTTATTAATGGTTGAGACTATGGCATTAAAAGGTTTCTCATACTTTCGGAGATTGAATTGTTCGGTCACTTTCTTTGGCTCTAATTACACTTTGGTAATGCCTT
Organism: Sambucus nigra; assembly: GCA_949130495.1. NCBI lineage: Eukaryota > Viridiplantae > Streptophyta > Magnoliopsida > Dipsacales > Adoxaceae > Sambucus > Sambucus nigra. Next base: position 241,942,264 of record OX422207.1, read on the forward strand.
CCTCAATTTCTACACCAGCCTCTCGGAGGGCTCAAAAGTGTGGCTAACACTCTCCTCCCATGGACACTCGAATATGAGGCAAGAACTTCTTTTTTACAATATGGACTTATTCCTCCTTAGAGGCTCTGTTGGTCATGCTAAGTAACTTTCTCTCTCCACCATCCTATGTACTACTGACTATTTCCCCTGAGTTTTGAGTAAAAAGCTCTAGATCTTGGTGCGTAACATCTAGCTTATCATTATACTTGTACTCAGACATGAATTCTCGTGCGACATCCTCTTAACTATGGATTTTAGATTCTTCGAGGGATAAAAATCAACGGAGGGAAATTTTTTTCAAGGTCGTCTGGAACATCTGGGCCATTATCATTTTGGAGGCACTAAGGGTCATGGCTCAGTGATAGCTTCGAAAGTAAATAATTGGAGGTACGCTTCCTCAAAACTTCTCGATGTCTGGCTCTTGAACTTTTATGATAGTCGGGCTTTGGGATAAGGAGACATATGGGTGTAGTCCATGTAGTTCACGAATATCTTAACTTCTTCGAACTTCTTTGACAGCATCTAGAGGTCTTCCTTGACCTTATTTAGTTCCTCCTCCTTAGGATTCGTGGGTACTGGCGAGTTAACCTCTGGTTAGGCAAGGTTCGGAATAGATAGTTGAGAAGGCGGTATCCCATTGGTAGGTGGGGCACATGGAATATGTTGATACTCTTCTCAGATGCATACATAATCGAAAAAAGGTGGACTCGTGGCACGAGGATAGAGAACATCGAGTTCTTTAAGAATCTGGGCCCAGTGACGTTGCATCTCATGGACCTCGGTTTGAAGATTATCAATCTTGGCACTTAGTTGGGCTAAGACAGTCGTAAAATCGGGTTGCACAATCGATGTTTGGTCGGTGTTCTCCATTAAGGTCTCGTGAAGATAAATCCCAAACTCAGATAACATAGAAAAAGAATCGGCGGAGCTTAAAGGTGGTTTGATGGAAGACCAAAACCAATATGGAGCTAGGCCAGAATCGGGTATGAGATCGACTTGAGAAGGAAAACGTATCAAATTTATTTTTGAAAAAAGGAGGGAGAAAAAATTTGGTATTTGGAAAGGAGGGGGAAAATATTTTTGGTGTTTTTGGTTTTTGAAAAAAGGAGAGGAATCTCAACATGATTATTAATAATGTTATTACTAAGTTCTCACTTGTATTAGGTTTGCCTAAATGCAGAAAAAATACCGAACAGGACCCAACACTGGGAAAATAGCATTTAAAAACATGTAAAGTATGGTTGGAATTCTTTCCAAGCTCACGGACGAGGTCCTATTTTGAAAAAAAGGGTAAATTGCTTAAAAATTTGAGTGGTATGCCGACTTGGAATTTCAGTAGAGTTTCGCATGGTAACCAACAAACTAAATATTAGTGTTGATGTAAATAATTAGATCACTCTAATAATTTAATCACAGATAAATAAATGAGACAGAATATTTTAAAGTTGTTCAGCCTTGTATGAATGACCTACATCCACTGTTATGTTATTCCTGAGTATTTGGAAATTCTCGATTACAAGTTCTATCAAGAAATTTCGGTCCCCTTGAATGAGGGTGATACAAGGTATTTATAGCCCTTAGGTTGTACATGAAAGGGTGTTACATTAAATGATACACATATGAAAGGGTAATTCATTTAATGCTCTTCAAACGTGTGTGTCAAGATGATAAGCATTCAATGAATAGTTGAACTGTTGATTATCTGGCAATTAATGCTGCGGTCGAGATGCAGCTCGAACCGCCTTAGTTGCTCGTCGTCCAAGAGTTCTTCAGAGCACTGGAGTTCCTCGGAGGACAAGAGTTCCTCGGAGGGTTGGTGTTCCTCGGAAGACTGGTATTCCTCGGAGTACACCTGTTGCTCGGAGTGAGTATATTAGTCGGGGGAATGATCTTCCTCGTTGATATTGTGCCACGTAGATTGACACGTGTCTTCTTATTATTTATCCACATCAGCATACTAATTTTGGTATCAACAGAAGCCTCTAATGTTTCATATTTCGAACTTTGAGGAGTATGGAACATTCTTTCTCGGTATATGGCAATATTAAATGACCTTCCTGGGTTTTAGGAGCCTTTTCTTCGTATTTGAATTTCCTTCCAAATTCGCAGAATCCGCCTTTTTGCATTTTTATAAGCACTTTGATCTTCGTGCCCTTTTTGTCCTTTTAGCCGTCGGTAGCGTAATAGTTTCTTTTTTGTAATCATTTCTTTCCCCGTTTCCCAAGGCAAAGTATTTAAGCTTCAGAGGCAATCCCATCGTCTTCTACCTTTTGAATTTCTTCTTTCGAGTTTTCTATAGCTTTTCTCTCGCCTGTACGTTCATCCCTTTCTTCGTTTGTTTATCAACAGATCTCCTTTTTCCTGTAAGATTTTCTTCCTTCTCCTTCATTTCTTTTTATTCACCATGGTTTATATTATCGAATCTCTTGAGAAATTCCATTCTGACTTTTCTATTCCTTCTTGGGTAACTTTGGAAAGTCTTTCTGAGCCTTCAAGTTATTTTGATTTGGCTGAGGGACATTGGTTCCCTAGCCTCTTTATTGCTGAATGTGAATTTTCTTTTTCACCAAACCCTTTGTGCTTAGAGTTCTGTCAGTATTTCGATGTTGTCCCTGCAAAAATAGCCCCCAACACATGGAGAATAGTTAATGGGGTGTATAGGTTAAATCAAACTCATGGAACTCGTATAGGAATTCCTAAGATTATGTACTGTTATAGATGGGCTGTTTTAGACAATGTTTATTATTTAAAAACTAGATTTTTGAATAGGGCTCTAGTAGTCAACCTCCCTGATGCTAACAGGGATTATTTTGAACATGGAGTAGTTATAAAAAAATGGCAACATGCCCCTTTGGTTGGAGACTAAGTATATGAGGGTCCCAAATGCCCTCCATATGGCAATGGGATAGGTTATTTTCATTTTATTTTATTTCTGAAATTGTGATTTCATCATGTTTGAATAAATGCATGATTGACATTTCAATATGTTTTTGTTTGCAGTTGACAGCAAGAGAAAAACTCCTAAAGAATCAGAAGTTAATATAAAGCATTTGAAACATATCTGGAGTTTGCATCAGAAGGTTACAGACGAGCACGTCAGGTCTGCTTCATACTTGCTGCAGTACAGGAGCTATACCTCCTCCTTTACTGCTCGTCATGTGGTCAGCATTAGTGAACCATTGCCCGCTTCTGAGGAATCTTCACCAGAATCTCACATTCCTTTGAGTTAGAAGATGGGTAAGAGAAGAGTTCCTGCTATCTTCAAGGAGACCTCCTCTGTTGGTGATGGAAAGAGAAACAAGGTTGATGTCCCAAAGGGGACAAAGAAAGTGGATGTTGTTCCTTCTGTTGCTGCTCAAAAGGATGCCGAGAAGCCTCCAATGGCTCCGAGCAAGAGAAGTACTTCTGTGGAAGTGGTCACCATTTCCCCCACCAAAGGTTCTTTGGCTGAAATTGCTGAAGTACCACTGACGAGATTGAAGAAATCCTCCTCGGCCAGTTTTTCTGAAGCCATTCCTCAGCTCCAAGCTAGTGGAGCTGGTGTTCCAACCATTATTCCCCCGAGTTCTGCAATGAGCTCGGTAAAGACTTGGACTATTCCTGAAGTCCAAGGAATTGAAGAAAACATGTCTAGGGATATGCTGACATCCCTAGCTACTCGTCACATTGCTTCAGTAATTTTCTCTTATCCTGAGTTTTTTCTTTCTTTCAGTCAATATATGTATCTCGGCACTGACTTTTCATTACCTTCTTTTTCAGCTGGTGAGTTGCTTTAACACCATAGTGAAGAAAGATGAAGCGCTCAAGGCTTTAAGCTCCTCGTCCGGAGTAGAGGATGCTTTCCAGGGTTTAGCCCAATCTCTGAAGGAATCCCGTCAAAAATACGATGAGGATATGGGTGAATGGGAAAAGAAGTTGACTGCGTCTGAGGCAGAGAAGGTACAGTTGGGCAATAAAGTGAAGGATTTGGAGAGAGAGAATAAAAAATATGCCGAGAAGCTCACAAGCTTTGGGGAGCTTGAGAATAAGTTGAAATCGGCCGAGGAAGAGCTGACCCTTCTGCGAGAAGTAAATCGCCAGAAGGAGGAGGTGGAGGCCAAATTGAAAACCACCGAGGATCTTCTATCCGAGAAGCTCACCTCGGAGAAAATGAAGAGAAAAGCGACTGTGAAGAAATCCTTTCGAACTGGTTGGGATAAAGGATGGGATAGGGGGTAGCGGCAATGATGACCCAGGTCAAGTACGGAAGTTTGAAATACTTCCGAGATGGTTGGGTTGCTTCCCTGCAGGAACTGAAGGTGAGCGAGGATTCTGAAATATTTCAACAACATATCCCTGGTCCTCCTCCAGCTATTGAAGATGAAGAAGAGGATGAAGCTGCATCCGAGGAGTCTTCAGTGATAGTGGGTGATCAAGTCCTTGCTCCACAACCCAATTAGATAGCCACCGAGGAGATTTCTTCCTTGCCTGCTCCTCCTGAACAAGTCCCAACTTCTGCCAACCAAATCATTGTTCCCATCGAGCAACCAAGCTCCTCGTCCCAGCCTCCCGAGAAAGTCTTGGGAGACAAGGAAAAGGTGTGAAGTTGTTTGGTATTCTCTTTTATTTTCCTTTTACTTGTACTTTGTCTTCTGAACGATGTACTCTTTTTGATGATGTAATAAAATCACATCTTTTTGTTCTTCTACATTGTTGATGCTCTGTTTTCTTCTTTTATTAACTCTTGCCTTCTCTTCTTTGTTAGTTTATGACTAGAATGGAATTGATGTCTGCCAATGATACAAAACTGATGCAGTAATGCCATGGATATTTTAAAGCTGGCCATACTGGCCTGAGTGCATCAGAAATTGCTGATATCCTCGATCATGATGCTTCAGACCAAGCAGTGGAGGCATATCAATACTTGAAATTTCTTCTTGATCGTGTTGTAGACAACAACGTGGATTATTATGACATGATCGAGGAGCTTCAATATACTTTAGAAGATCTTCAGACTCAGTACAAGGAATCAAATGCCTTGTTACATGAGGGGTATGAAAAGAAGTATCAACAATTTTCTGTCGAGAAGGGCTATGACAAACTCCTTACTAGGTATGATGTCAGGGAGAGGACCCTAAAGGGAGAAGTTGAAGCTTGTAGACAAATTGCTGAACTGATGGAGCAAGAGAATAATAATTTACAGAAAGAGCTAGCACAATATACGTCTGCAGCCTCTTCTTCAACAGCGGTAATCCCAGTGACTGATGAGGGATTTTCCTTCTTAGAGGTTGAGAATGCCAAATTAAGGTAAGAGCTGGATATCCTGAGAAGGTCTGGTACTTCTACTTCTACTCGAGGACGAGGAAGAGGTTCTCGTGGGCGAGGAAGATTTGCCCAGGATGTTGTCGAGGAACGAAGTACTCCACCTGCTCGGGGTCGATCAAGAACTCCTCGTAGTATTGAAGAAGCTCGTACTCTGTCAACATTGGAAACTCAAGTGTACCAATTGAATGCAAAAGATCGGGCTTTGTCTGAAATGTTCAAGAAAATCCAAACTCTGGAGGATCAACTTGCATCGACAAAATCTGCTCCGGATAATAAGGATGCTCTTGCCAGAAACTTTCATGAGAAGCTTGAAAAGTTGACAGTTCAATTTAATAAACAGCCCAGGGAGTTCTGGATGGCTGGATACAATGAAGCGTTATTTCACTTAGATGATCGTATCCAGAATGACAATAACGAGGGTTACAAGCAAGGTTGGCTGAATGCCTTGGGCATGCTGAAGCTCGAACACTGGCACTACCTGTGGGATTAGTATGATCCCGGGGTTCTTGATTTACCAGTGCCACCGTATAACTTGGACATGGAATGGATCCCAGCTCGTGCCATTCCTCGGAGCTTAATTGCAAAATACCTTGGCGACTATAATCTACACTCTCAGATCGAAGTATCTCGTCCCGAGCATCTATTGGATACTCCTTCAGTAATGAATGTCAGAATGCTCCGAGATATTAACTTCATTAATTCTCCTCTTTGCCTGGAAGATCCTCCTGCTGGCGAGGAGCCTGTTTCAAAAGCTAAGGGAAAGAAACCAATATAGTAGGGATCTCAATGTAATAGTTAGTACACATGTAATTTGTAATTCATTTTGAATTTTAATGAAAGACTTTCATTTTCTGTTTGCAAATCTGTATCGTTATTGTCTTGTGCTTGTTAAACACTATTGTATGGTTCATCGACCAATTTAATAATAAAAATTACAAGTATTCGTAATGTTGCTCGATCACTTAATAATAAAGTAATGAGTATATAAAAAAAAATGTTTAAAATTTCTCCAACCAACCAAGGTTGTCAAATCGTGAGGTTGCCAAATTGTGCTCGTCGACCAATTATAGTTAGTGAGAGTTTTATTCCCCGACCAGCTATACTTGGTAAATTTTTGTCTTTTTCATAAAATGTGCCCGACTAACCAAGGTCGATGATTTTTCCTTGTCGACCAACTATCGTTAGTGGGTTTTTATCCCCGACCAACTATACTTGGTTCAGTTTGGAAGATCTGTTCTTCGAGGAACTTTTATGTAATAAACTTACTTCCCGACCAACATAAGTTGGCATTTGAGAGCATATCTTGTTTCCTAACCAACCGAGATTGGCCTTTCGTCGATCATCTTTTGCTCTCGCCCTTTTACCAACCGGAGTTGGTCGTGGGTCTGAACTATCATATCCACTAGCTCTTTTACCAACCTGAGTTGGTCACACTAGTGTACGCCTCCTAACCAAAGGAGTATAGCTTGTTCTCTCCCTTTTACCAACCAGAGTTGGTCGTGGGTCTGAACTATCATGTCCACTAGCTCTTTTACCAACCTGAGTTGGTCACACTACTGTAAGCCTCCTAACCAAAGTAGTATAGTTTGTTCTCGCCCTTTTACCAACCGGAGTTGGTCGTGGGTCTGAACTATCATGTCCACTAGCTCTTTTACCAACCTGAGTTGGTCACACTAGTGTACGCCTCCTAACCAAAGGAGTATAGTTTTTTCTCGCCCTTTTACCAACCGAACTTGGTCGTGGGTTTGAACTATCATGTCCACTAGCTCTTTTACCAACCTGAGTTGGTCACACTAGTGTACGCCTCCTAACCAAAGGAGTATAGTTTGTTCTCTCCCTTTTACAAACCGGAGTTGATCGTGGGTTTGAACTATCGTCTTCTTTTTACTGTCGAGCAGCGTTGTTTTACTGCCGAGTAGCGTAGTGTTAAACACACTAGTATTCCTCGAAAAACTTTCAATAAAAGGAGAGAAGATTGTGAAATATCATCGTTTTATTCATATTGATGAGACTTCTTTACATTTTACATCACTGATAATACTTGCGTAGGTGTTCAGCATTCCATGCATTCTTAATTTCCTCTCCTTCTGGAGTTGCTATTCGGTAAGTTCTTGGTCGGACAACTGCAGTAACTCGATAAGGTCCATGCCAGTTTGCTTCCAACTTATTGTGCTTCTGAATGACCTTCTTTAACACGTAATCTCCTTCTTTTAAGTCGCATTTTTTCACTTTCTTATTGTAGAACAGGGTTGTTCGCTGTTGATAAGCAGCATTCCTAATGGCTGCCTCTTCTCTAACTTCCTCGAGCATGTCCAAATCTAATCTCCTCATCAATTCGCTGACTGGGGAATTGAAATTCAGCACTCTGTGTGTTGGAAGACCCAACTCGGCAGGTATGACAGCCTCACTTCTAAATGCCAGCATATATGGTGATTCTCCAGTTGCTGCTCAGGAAGTTGTTCGGTAATCCCACAATACTGACTGTAGCTCATTAATCCAATTAGCTTTAGCCTCACTTAGCCTCTTCTTCAAACCATTTAGTATTGTTATGTTCGTCACTTCATTCTGCCCATTGCTTTGAGGATGGCCTGGTGCTGAATGAACCTTCAAAATGTTTGACTGATGACAATAGGCGGCAAAATCCTCGTTATCAAATTGTGTTCCATGGTCTGTGATAAAGGCATGAGGGAGACCATATCGGCAGATTATATTCTTCCAAACGAATTGGTATACCTTCTCGTACATCATATCAATAAGTGGCTCAGCTTCTACCCACTTAGTAAAATAATCCACTGCGATGACGAGGTACTTGAATCTTCCTCGGGTCGTTGGCAGTGGTCCAACCAAATCAATTCCCCACATGGCAAATGGCCAAGGGGAAGTTATGGGTGTCAACAATGGTTGTGGAGTTCGTCGAATGGAGGAAAAACGTTGGCATTTATCACATATTTTGGCATAGGCTATACAATCAGCCCTCATCATTGGCCAGTAGTACCCCTGAGTCATCACTCTTTGTAAAAGTGTCCGACCTGCTACATGTGCTCCACAAGATCCTTCATGGATCTCTTCAATCAATTCCTTCACCTCGGAGGGATGCACACATCTTTGTAATCCTACCATAATTCATCGTCTATACAAAACACCATTAATTAGTACATACCGAATGGCTTTAAACTTCAATTTCTTGGCAGCGATCTTATCCTCCAGTAATTCTCCTTCCTCGACATATGCCCTGATGGGATCCATCCAAGATGGTCCTAAATCAAGAGTAATAATATTCATCGTCAGGTCTTCATCTATGCTTCAACTTTCTAACACCTCAATTGGTATCTTTCTTCGCAACTCGGTACGAGTAGCTGACACTAGTCGGGCCAGTGCGTCTGGTTGTGCATTCTCCATTCTTGGTATTCTGATCAACTGAATGGCATCAAATTCTGCCAATAACTCCATCGCCTTTGCATGATACTTGACCATTAATTCTCCTTTAACTGCATATGTTCCCATCATCTGATTCACAATTAATTGAGAATCACTGAATACCATCACTTGTTGCGCTTCCATAATCTTTGCTAAATTAAGACCTGCTATCAAGGCTTCATACTCAGCCTCATTATTGGAAGCTTTGAATTGGAATCGTAAGGCATATTCCACGTCAATCTCGTCTGGGGTGTTCAAAATAATCCCTGCCCCACAACCTGTTGTGCAAGATGACCCATCTACATATAATCTCCATGTAGGTAACTCGTATTCAAATTTCTTATCTGACAGAGTTCCTCGGTGAAATATCTGCTGTTTCCTTTCATCCTCCCCTGGTATTTTTTATTCTTCGTCGACCATCTCTTCTCGCCCTTTTACCAACCGGAGTTGGTCTGGGTTTTAATTTGATGATCTTTCTACATCCACAAGCCCTTTTACCAACCGGAGTTGATCTATACTTATGTCTGTTGATCCTGTAACATCCACAGGTTGGTTAGCGAGCAACTTTTGCTCCTCGGGGGTATCAGGATATGTAAATTCTACTATAAAGCCTGCTACAGCCTGCCCTTTTAATGATGATCTGGGTTCATACACAATATCATATTCACCGAGCTCTATTGCCCAATACATCAGTCTTCCTGATTTTTCTGGCTTATGAAGGGCTTGTCTCAATGGCATGTCGGTATATATGACGATGGTATGGGCCTGGAAATAAGGCATCATTCTTCTACTTGCTTCAATTAATGCCAATGCCAATTTTTCCAACTTTGGGTACCTGATCTCTGCACCTCGGAAAGCCTTACTTGTGTAATAAATTGGCTTCTGGATTCCATTCTCCATTCTGATCAATGCCGATCTGACTGCATTCTATGATACTTCCAGGTACAAGTACAACTTTTCTCCTATTACTGGCCTTGACAACAGTAGAGGAGCTCCCAGATATTTCTTCAAGTCTTGAAAGACTTTTTCACATTCATCATTCCACTCGAAAGTTTTTCGAAGTGTTTTAAAGAATGAGAGGCATCTATCGGTTGCTCGGGATACAAATCTGTTGAGCGCTGCAACTCGTCCTGTAAGACTCTGCACCTCTTTCTTTGTCATTAGAGATCGCAACCCTAAAAGAGATTTGATCTTTGCTGGATTTTCCTCAATGCCTTGCTGGTTGATGATGTACCCGAGGAACATTCCTTCTCGTACTCCAAAGGTGCACTTCGTCGGGTTGAGCTTCATCTGGTATTTATCCAGTTGATCAAAGGTCTGACCTAAGTCAACTAGATGATCTGCAACTTTCTTTCTCTTTGTCAGCATATCGTCGACATAGACCTTCATATTGCAACTGATTTGTTCGGTAAAAACCTTGTTCATCAGCCGCTGGTATGTCGGTCCTGCATTTTTCAAACCAAAAGGCATAACATTATAACAATAAGTTCCCCTAGGGGTAATGAAAGAAGTGCTTTCCCTGTCTTCAGGTTTCATTTTGATCTGGTTGTAACCAGAGTAAGCATCCATGAAGCTGAGTAGCTCGTGTCCCGAGGTAGCATCCACTAGTTGATTAATTCTGGGCAATGGAAAATGATCCTTTGGGCATGCCTTGTTGAGATCGGTGAAATCGACACATATTCTCCATTTATTATTTTTCTTCTTCACCATCACCACATTTGCCAACCAATCTGGATACTTCACATCTTCAATGAATTGGGCTTTCTGGAGCTTCTCGACCTCCTCTTGTATAGCTTGATTCTTTTTGGGACTAAATACTCTTCTTCTTTGCTTTACAGGCTTGATCTCCTTTTTCACATTGAGCTCGTGACATAAGAAGTTTGGATCTATTCCTGGCATGTCTTCATGACTCCACGCAAAAGTTTTCTTCCTGTTTCTCAAGAAAGTTATCAACTCCTGTTTTATTGAAGCATCTAATGACGAACCTATCTGGGTTACTCGTTCAGGATGCTCGTCGTCCAGAATAACATTTTCTGTAGATTCCACCACCTGTCCTTTTACAAGTTGGGATTCATCTCTAGGATCGAGTGTTTCGATTTCTGTACCTTCATCCACCTAGTAGGTAGTAGTATTTTTCCTTGATTCTTCAAGCTCCTCTTGCTCGGCAGACGAATAATAGCATTCCCGAGATACTTTCTGATCACCTTTCACAACTCCTACTCCGAAATTTGTACGGAATTTTAAGCACTGATGTACTCTAGATGGGACTGCTTCGAACTTCTTCAAACCAAATCTTTCCATGATGATGTTGTAAGCTGACTGCACATTCTTATCCATCACAAAGAAGCGTATTTTTTCTTTCGACAAGCAGGCCAAGTTCCAATGAATATATCCAACTTGATCGTCCCAAGTGGAAAGACTTTCTCGCCAGCAAAACCCAATAGAGGTCTATGATAAGGTTCCAATTGAAATAATTTCAAATTTAAACTGTCAAAGAATGAATAGTACATGATGTCTGCAGAACTACCATTATCTACCAGCACTCTCGAAATCACTACTTCTTTCATCCTCATTTTGATCACCAAAGGGTCGTCGTGAGGGTAAAGAACACCTGCAAGGTCGTTTTTTGAAAAACCGATGACCAGCTTTTCTTTGTTTACCTTCCTCGGGCAATCCTCTTCAGCCAAATTTATCCGTTGAATGTATGAGCAAGCCTGAGCCTCACCGAGGTAAGCTTTTCTTTCTGCAGTAAGGTCTCCTCCTTCTGCATCTCCTCCTGTAATAACATTACAATCAAATGACCCAAAGCGTATTGAAAATACCTCTCGTTCTGGCTGTCTTGGTTTCTTGGGAAGATCGGGGTCATCTTCTGTATCATCTTCATGATCCCTTTTCTTTTTCTCCTCTGCTCGACGAGGAGATCTAGACCTTTCTCTAGTTCGGTCATTATTCCTTCTTTCGCCTCCCCGATCAACATACTTCACTAGCTTCCCTCTTCGGATGAGTGTTTCAATCTCGTTCTGAAGAGCTATATAATTTTTCGTCATATGGCCGTGATCCTTATGGAACTCGTAATATTTTCCCTGTTCCTTAGGTCAGGGTCTGACCTGAGTTTCTTTGGCCACTTTGCTTCCTCGTTATTCTTGATTTCTTCCAAGACATAATTAATACCCATTTTCAAAGGAGTATAAATATCGAATTTCTTCAGGACTTCCCATGACGACCTATTATTCTTGGAATGCATATCACCGCCATTGCCTTTATTATCTTTCTTCTTGGATTTGTCGTCTTCCACCTTGGTTTCTTTATCCATATTCTTCTTCACAGCCATAGCCTCCTCGGCATTCATGATTTTGGCCTCTTTTGCCATCAACTCTAACATAGTTGTAGGTGGATATTTGGCCAAAGTGTAATACAACTTGTTAGGTAACAGCCCACTCATCAAGGCGGTGATTGCTGTCTTTTCCTCATAATCTATGACTTCCAGTTTCTCGTTATTGAAACGAGTTATGTAATCTCTAGTGCTCTCACCTGATTTTTGTCTAACACTTAACAAGTGTGATACTCTTTTTACTGGCTTTGCTCCAAAACAGAAATTGCAGATGAACAACTCGGCCAATTGAAAGAAAGTTGAAATCTTACCCCGAGGAAGATTGTTGTACCATATCTGGGCAGCTCCAGTAAGAGTTCCTGAGAATGCTCTGCATCTCATCTCGTCGGGGACGGCATAGATGTCGGCAGCAGCTTGATATTGCTCTATGTGTAGAACAGGATCTGTCTTTCCATCATATTTGGGGGTCACCACTGGTGCTTTAAACTTTGATGGGGTAGGAAAACCCACAATGGCCTGGACAAAAGGTGTACCTTGAGCAAAAGTTCGTTGTAAGGGATTCTTCGCCTTAGCCATTTCTCCCAATATATCCTCCAAGCGCTGAGTGGAACCCTTCCACTTATCGTTTCCTTCATCGGGCTTATTAGTTGGAGCAATTGATTATTCTGATGTGGCCTCTTGAGATCTATCTTGACGAGAAACTGGTCGTGATTGTGCGGATCCTTCTCTTAGATTTTATGGTCGTCGAAAATTCCTCGACATGGTCTTAGGTGGACTCCTATTCCTCCTAGGGCCTAATCGACTGAAAGGAGACACCCTACTCAGTCTTTCCAAGGCACTGGGTCTTTCTGGAGAGAGAGTGATACGTTGATCAGTATCTGTAGCCCTTATTGACGAAGTTCACCCAGGTTGATAAGATAAATCATCAGACTCCTCATTACGATATGACTCAGTACGCCTGGATCGTGAAGAAAGTAAATAAGTTTGCCTCTCACCACTTCGCTGTCCTGAACGTGCAGGTGCACCTCCATGAAGGGTTTGTATGAGTTGCCTCATTATTTCTTGCATGGCGGTTTGTCCTTGAGCCAGATTCGTCATAATCCCAGCCAGATCTGGAGGTGCAGAGGGATTTGAAGGATTTCCAGCATTTCTAGCGTTTCGATTGCTGGATTCTGGATTATCTGCCATTGATGATGAATGATTTTTGGTGAAAAACGATAATAACAATCGTTCCCATAGACGGTGCCAATCTGTTGATGTAAATAATTAGATCACTCTAATAATTTAATCACAGATAAATAAATGAGACAGAATATTTTAAAGTGGTTCATCCTTGTATGAAAGGCCTATGTCCACTGTTATGTTATTCCTGAGTATTTAGGAATTCTCGATTACAAGTTCTATCAAGAAATTCCGATCCCCTTGAATGAGGGTGATACAAGGTATTTATAGCCCTTAGGTTGTACATGAAAGGGTGTTACATTAAATGATACACATATGAAAGGGTAATTCATTTAATGCTCTTCAAACGTGTGTGTCAAGATGATAAGCATTCAATGAATAGTTGAACTGTTGATTATCTGGCAATTAATGCTGCGGTCGAGATGCAGCTCGAACCGCCTTAGTTGCTCGTCGTCCAAGAGTTCCTCGGAGCATTGGAGTTCCTCGGAGGACAAGAGTTCCTCGGAGGGTTGGTGTTCCTCGGAAGACTGGTGTTCCTCGGAGTACACCTGTTGCTCGGAGTGAGTATGTTGTTCGGGGGAATGATCTTCCTCGTTGCTATTGTGCCACGTAGATTTTATCCACATCAGCATACTAATTTTGGTATCAACAATTAGTGTCCTAGATTTGATACATATATGAGGTTTATGAAATTGGGGTTAGTGGAAGGATTCCCCTCATTGTCATGACTTCCACGATATACCTCTTGCATATAAGGGCAATCATTCATTGGACATGTGGACAAGCCATTTGATATACCTGAGTGTGTGTGAATTGCCTCTCTATAAACCTCGTGGGGATATTACGTGTGAGAGAGAATTCAATATACTCGATAAACGTGAATGAGTTCCCTACTATATACATCTTGTCATGAGTTTGGTCAAGCTAAACTATGCATGGGGAACGGTTCGATATACGTCGAAGGTAGAAGGCCAATGGAAGGTGAGAGTCATATTTCTTAGGCTAATTGTGAACCATAGGACCAGCACCTATCACAAAATGACCCTCCAGTACGGGACAACATTTTGGTCAATATAGACATGATCTTGGTGATGTAGTGTGCAAAAATGCATGAGTCTTAATTAACATAGTATGGCGGGAGAGTATTTTTTATCACTTTTTTATTTGCGTGATGAGTAAAGGGAATAATACACTAATTGTGAGCATATACAAGTATTATAAAGAGTAAATCTAGCATGGAGACTACATTACACATGGATACATGTGAGTTAGTAGGTGACATGGGAATATACAAATGAGTGTGTGTGGAAGTGAGCCTATACATGGATCAACTACAAGTGATGTGTGAT